>VUYV01000750.1:0-81179 GCA_008711295.1 Anarhynchus alexandrinus | reverse complement strand
ATTTTCTTTGCAGAAACATTATCAGAAGGCCTGGGATGAGGCCAAGGCAAAAAGCTATGACATAAGAGCTGATGCCATTCCCATCAAACACGCCAAGGCTTCCAGAGACATTGCTAGTGAGGTACAGTCTTCTCTTAATGTGGTTGCTGTGTCTGTCTCTTCCTGTGTCCAGCTCAGCAGAACTGAGTGAAGTTCAATTCAAAAGGTTGACAGCTCCGGAAGCTGAGAGCCTTTTGTTTGTTAGTCATGTTCAGGTGAGCAATGTGTGTCTACCTACATTGTTTCTGCATTTCTAGTACAAGTACAAAGAAACGCACGAGAAGCAGAAAGGCCACTACATTGGGTGCCGAAGTGCCCAAGAGGATCCCAAACTGTCGTGGGCTGCGCGTGCCATGATGCTGCAGAACGACCGAATTTACAGGAAGGCGTACCATGACTCGAAGGCCCAGGTCCACATCCCAGTGGACGCGATGTCAGTGCAGGCAGCCAAGGAGTGCCAGACACTAGTCAGCGATGTCGACTACCGCCAGTACCTTCACCAGTGGACCTGTCTGCCTGACCAGAATGACGTGATCCATGCGAGGAAGGCCTATGACCTCCAGAGTGATGTGCGTATGTGTAGAGATGTGGCAGTTACTACTGTTGGTATTTAAAGTATTATAGCCTCATTTTGATGGTTTGATATTATACAGTCACAAAAGGTTTATCTTTAGACTGTTTTCTTCAGTTTTTCATGTTACTGCTGTTATCTGGTCTTTTTATCTTTTAAAAAGTATTGGTATTACCTTTAAATTTTATAAAAGCTTTTTTTGACAACTACTATGTTACATATGCTTTTGGAGTATTGTTATCTGGAGAGGGTGAAGGATTTTCTCTTATTTTGATGGGACTTAGGAAATAACATCTGTTTACTACTTTGGTGTCAGGTGGCTTTTGTTACTCCTTTTTATCTGAGTCAACTTGGGAATTTATTTAATTGAAAGAAAACTATGTAAGATAGCAGGTGAGATGTTTTAGTAGCTGATTTCAAAGCAGGAGGAGTCAGTGCAGCTGATTTCCTGACTTGGCTTCGTTGCTCATCAGTCAATATCACTCACTCTTCCTCTGTTTCAATTATGAGCTTTGGAGGTGACATTCACATTCCTTGCTGAAGAATTTGCTTGATTAAGACTTAAATAATGTTGCCCGATACCACTTCAGGAGTTACATCAGTTAGCTCTAGTCCCCGTTACTTCTATAACCCTTTTTTTTTTTCATCCTTTTTGTCAAATTTCCTGGTGGGCAGCTTTATTTTTTATTTGGACTTGTCAATTGTTGAAGTGACTAGAGGAATAAGTATTTTGGAGGGGACAGGAAGACTCTTTTAAGATCTTAATACTCATCATCATTAACAACAGTTCTGTTCAGTTGTTTCCCCTCTATTTAACTGCATAAGGTTTAGAATGTATTTTTTAAGAAATGAACTACTAAACACCTGCTTCACAGATTGTATTTTACTTAGGACACTGAACATCTCTTGTATATAGAAAGGAGTAATCTAGCTGTAGCTGATTTGACTTTTTCTAAAACATAAACTGCTTTGTATAGTTTAAAAAAATTGAAAGGCATTTTAAACACAATGTTTTCCTTCTCTGACCATGTCTGCTACAGGCTGTCTATAAGTCAGACCTAGAGTGGCTCCGTGGAATTGGCTGGTTGCCGAATGATTCTCCGGATATTAAGAGAGTGAAGAATGCCCAGGATCTCCTGAGTGATAACGTGTATCGTACACCCATTGAAAGCCTGAAATACACCAGTATTGTTGATTCTCCAGATGTTGTTCTAGCTAAAGTGAATGCCGAACAAGTCAGCATTGTACGTTACAATGTTCTTAAGGTTGTTTTGAGGCTATAAAGGGTTAAAGAGAAATCTGACTGCTAAAATATAAAATTGATCAGTGGTATTTTAAGTCAAGATTCATGCTTCTCCAGTCATTTAATTTTTTAGACATGATAATTCAAGAGAGATTTATGGGATTTTATGTTCTTGACAAGTGAAATTCCATAATTACAATAACATAAAATGAACTATTTTAACAGCCAAAATACAAAGAAGCCTGGGAAAAAGACAAGACTATGATCCATATTATGCCAGACACACCTGAAATCAACCTAGCCAAGACTAATGCTGTTAATTATAGCCAGGTATGCTTATCATTCTATTTTCTACATTTCTATAAAATAGTACGTGTATTCTGTGAATTTTAACATTCTAAGATGTTAGTTACAAAGTTGAAGATTAAGACACAGGGCTTGCAACATTCCCTTCCCTCTCTGGGTATTCTCAAGGTATTTAGACATTTTAAAATAAATGCTTGTGTACAGTTATTTAAAAATTATTAATAACGTGCCCCATTGAGATAATATTTTGTTGAAATGGATGAGAGCCCAAGGCATGTAAGTGTTTTCTAAACTTTTACAAATACCTTTCTATGCAGTATAGGTTGCAAGACTGGTGTTGCGGGTACTGTCCGTGTTTGCAGCAGTATTTATGGCTAGGAGCAGGAGTAATGCACAAAAAATTCTCACGGTATTTCAGGAAACAAATGGCAGTAAACTATGTATTTCTTTAATGGCAAATGCCAGAGTATTTGGCATATGTGTGACGTTTTGCTGTCTTTTCAGAAACTGTATAAAGAAGCTTGGGATGAGCTGAAGATGAGTTACGATTTGAGAGCAGATGCAATCCCGATCAAGGCAGCCAAAGCTTCCAGAGAAATTGCTAGTGATGTAAGTGCCAAAAGAGGCATCTAGCTCTTCACATGGTTTAAGAGCTGTTTCATAATAACTGTTAGTGATGGTGATCTTTGCACTTTCCCCAGTATAAATACAAACTGGAGCATGAGAAGCAGAAAGGACATTATGTTGGAGTTCCAAATGCAAAAGAAGATACGAAAATGCAGTTCGCTCTCGGCATCGGCAAAGTTCAGAGTGAACTAGAATACAAGAAACACTTTGCCAAATGGAAGACACAGTGCCACCTACCAGTAGACATGCTATCTATCCTGTCAGCTAAACATGGTCAGTCTTTGGTCAGTGATGTTGATTACCGTCAATACTTGCATCAGTGGATCTGCCTTCCAGATCAGAATGATGTCATACACGCTAGGAAAGCCTACGATCTTCAGAGTGATGTAAGTTAACATGAAAACTTAGCTTAACTTATTACTGTATTGTCTCTTCTTAGTCTGCTTCAGCTCTAAGTAGTGGGAATCTTCTGCTGAATTCAGTGAGTTGGCTTTGCTGTTTATTAGGAATGCATACGTGTATGCCACTGTTATATATTGCCAAGTTTGAAGTGTGATAAATTCAGATCTAGTGCTCATGTTGGAATTCTGCTCTCCTTTTAACCAGTGGAAGTAAGTGGCATTATTTATGAATCTTGCTGGATTGTGCAGGAAACTGTAGCTAACAGCATGCACCCTATTTTGTTTTCCCAGGCTATTTACAAGTCTGATTTAGAATGGCTACGGGGAATTGGATGGTTGCCGAATGATTCAGTTGGGATCAACCACGTCAAATATGCTGGAGATCTCCTGAATGAGGTAACAAAATGTTTTTCCGTACTAAAATTTTCTTAAGGGTATTTGTAATTTAAAGTATTTTTAATGATTGAACACATCAATATTTTTTAAAATAAAATATTTCAGCAGCATTCATTGTGTAGGGAACTATTTTCTTCTGATGTAAAGTTTCTTGGTTTGTCTATGTATTCAGAATTGCTGTGTTAGCTATAAAATATTCCAGTACAATCTGACGGTTCATCTTTTTTCTTGTATAGAGAAAGTACCGTACAAAGGCCGAAACTCTTCCATTTACTCCAGTGGCGGACAGAGTTGATTATATCACAGCAAAGAATAGCACTGAAATTCGTAGTGATGTAAGTTTGCTAGCATGTTTCCGGGCTGTAACTTGGTTTGTAACTTTAACTTGGTCTGTATATTTACATGATAGGATTTTATCTTTAAAAGGATATTTAAAAAAAAATGCAAAAAAATTCTTGGTCAGTCTCTGGGAATTCTGTGAATGTATGACATAAAGATGAACAGGACTTCACTAGCTCATCTCCATCACTTACAAGGGAAGAACATCCTCAGGCGGAAAAACATCTTTCTTAGACACGTGAAAAGCCGGTGCTAGTTCTGCAGCCAGTCCCTTCCTTCAGCCTTGGCTGATATCATTGGTGACCAGTGACAACATGAACAGCCACTTGCACTCTGGCAGCTATCATCTTTAATCCTTCTCAGTTACACCAATAACACTTATACTTTAGTTAACTACTGTGTAACAGTAAGCATGAGCAAAACTGGTGTGCGGTCAGCTTGCCGTTCTTTATATGTTTTTGAGGCTAGTCTGTGAGGAGCTGCTCTGGGAGCATGAAATGTCATGACCCATTCTCAATTCATGAGTTTGTTTCCTTTTTGCTATATGCTTCTGTTAGAGAACAAGCCCAGCTAAACACTTACATTAACTCAAACACAGGTAAAAGGTTGGCAATAACAATGATACAGTGGAATGACATACCGCTATGCAACCCCATGCAAACACTTGGGCATGTCCTGTGCTTGGCAACAAGACTCAGTGTAGATATCTGTGGTTGGGAGATGCTAGAATGCTGCATTTACAGAAAGATCATGCTGAGTAAGCAGATTTGCTCTTAAAAAACTTTAAATCTATTGCCCTGCTTCAAACACTTCTTGCCTGGCTGTTGGCTGTACGTCCCTGTAGGCCAAACAGGTAGCATAACTTTGTCTTCTGAAGAGTCTCCCCTGTCCATCCAGCTGCCTTGGAACAAGTTTTCAAATTTTTCTCTGAGAAATTTTGTAATGTCTTATCTTGTATAATCTTCTTTTTTAAAAACTACCCCCTTGGATGTATATTTCCTGTGTCATGTCTAACAGCCTTACAAAATCAGGGTTTTATACATTATTTCATGCGTAAAATATGGGTGTTGGTATTATGTTTTCCCAATTTTGTGATGGTGCTGCAAGGCAGTCATTTCTTTCTCTGTTCTAGATCAAATACCACAAAGCATGGAATGAGGCCAAGTCAAATTATACTCTAACAGATACCCCACAGCTAGATATGGCCCGAGAGGCAGCCAGAATTCTTAATCAGGTATGTGATCTCTCAGTTTCTACTCACATTAATAACCCTTTTGAGGAATTTAGAAAACTTGCCTTATTAAGAACATCTTAAAGGAAAGATTCTTTGTCATTATACTTTAATACAGGATACATATATACGGTAATAATTATCATTGTAGCAGCATTGAATTCGTCCTCGCTTTTATTCCCACAGAATTTATACAAGGAAAGCTGGGAGAAAGAAAAAGCCACTGGTTACCTCTTACCTCCTGACACCGTGCAGATCTGTCATGCCAAACGCTCAAGTGATGTCCAAAGTGAGGTAATAATTTTTCTCATTAGGAAGGCAAGTGCTTGGAAGCCTGGAAATGTTAAAGGCCTTACAAATTCAACAACAGACATAGAAAGCTTTCCATTAGGGGTACCATCCATGACCCGTGAAGTCCACTGTCCTCCAAACAATTCAGCCATCTTTGCTATTATGGGTTTTACAAATACCAGTGCTGAAAGATCAGATATTCCTTTCCACCTTCACTTTCTCCAGAAACAGCCCTTTCAAAATCAACTATGGTGGACTTCCATATTTAATAAATGTTAAATAATTGAAGTGATACTATGATTATAATATATAGCTCTGATTTCACTTTTGGCATGTTGTGGAGGCTTCCTTCTTGAAAGACTATGAGGTGGTATGTACATTTCATTTTAAACTTTTGCATAATGGATGTTGAAATTATTACACAACTCTTAGTTTGAATATATGTTTTTATCAAAACAGTGTGATGCAGATACCTTAAATAAGCATCTACTCTCCAGACAGTCTCAAGTACTTTGTTACAAAAATCTGTCACAAAAATCACTGAGGCTAAGTGCACTTACTAGCAAACGGATTTCTTTTTATGTTGAAAATACTGTTTACTGAAAAATGGTAGCATATTTGTCTAGAATATTATATATATTCTAGACAAGTGGGAGGACTAGACAAAGTAACATTGCTGTTTGTGTCATATCTTTATCTGGTCATGTACTGAAAACCAAAGAGTGCAGTTGACAACTCCCTGTTTCATCTATTCTTTGTGTTGACAAAACCATAGCTGTTCACAGGTTAAAAACAGAGCAGATAATAGAATCAGTGTTGATTTTATACATATTTCTCCCTTCTTCCATCAGCTTAAATACAAAGCTGACTACGTCAAACAAAGAGGTCACTATGTTGGAGTTGCCAGTATGAGAGATGATCCAAAACTGGTGTGGTTTGAGCACGCAGGCGAGATCCAGAATGACAGATTGTACAAATCAGACTATCACAAAACAAAGTCCAAAATTCACATCCCTCCGGATATGGTGTCAGTTGTAGCAGCAAAGGAATGTCAGAACTTGGTCAGCGATATTGACTACCGCCAGTACCTGCACGAATGGACGTGCCATCCCGACCAGAATGACTGTATTCAGGCAAGGAAGGCCTATGATCTGCAAAGTGATGTAAGTGGTATTACATATGCACTATGTAATTTCAGCTTAGTTTGGTCTAAGTTTATTGTCCACATTACGCGAGACTGAAAAATGTCATCCTGAATTAATTTTTTTTTCCTTTTTTATTATCTTTTATGATTTAGAATATTTATAAATCTGATTTGGAATGGCTTCGTGGCTGTGGTTGGATTCCTCTGGATTCAGTGGAACATAAGAAAGTTAAGAATGCACAAGGACTGGTAAATAAGGTAAGAGAAAATATTCGAGCAGTTATGCGATTAGCTCTTCTTTCTCATACACAGTGTTTAAGTAAATATTTCGTCTCTTTGCAGAGAGCCTATACAAAAGAAGCCCTTGATAACTTTTCCAATTATACCAGTGTGGTTGACACTCCCGACATTGTTTTGGCAAAGGTCAACTCCGTCAATCAGAGTGATGTATGTATTTTTTTAAAATAGAAACTGTTATATTACTAGAATTGGTAGATGATGTAATTGCTTTTTGCTAAATTTTACTGTGTTTAGCCTTTTGTATGAATGTGTGTTCATATGGATGCTTCATTAATAATAGACTTCTACTGGGGTAAATAAGTTTAGTAAGAAGTGTAATAAATGAACAACACAATATTGCTATCCAAAATAATTTTGCATATTTCTGTAGAATATAGCATGTCCCTTACTTTGAGTTTACATAGGTTTTGCTTATAGTAGTTTAAAATTGAGTCCTGTTCTCGGTGAACAGCTGTTAGTTGTATAGTGCCAGTGGAGTTCCTGGTGTTGCTACTGACGCGTATTTGCTGATCAGTGTGTTTAATTTCACTTGAATACTTTGTGGATTTTGTGGTGTGACATACTGATGACATTTGCCTGTGTATTATACTGGTTGGAATGTACTACACAACATTACTGAAGATATGATAACATAACAGAAAATTAATGTCTGCTACTAATGGATGGACTAGTTGGGGTAATTTATTTCTCCTGTGGAATTAACAGTGTTGGTTTTCTTTTGCAGCTAAAATACAAAGAAACATTTAACCTTGAGAAAGGCCAGTATATTGGGTCTGATGATACCCCTGCGCTGAACCATGCCAGAGACATGTCCTTACTATACAGTGATGTAAGATTTGATGAATATCTAATTAAGCTTTAATTTGTTTATTTTAAAAGCAACAGAATGTGGAGTGGACTTCAGAAATCTGTTCTATTTCTGTTTCTGTCATTAGTCTATTTGGTGTCACCAGGAAAGTTATTTAATCTTTGTTCTTCAGTTTTTCCCAGTTTAGATCATTGGGATAAGGATTATTTATTTCGTTATTGAACTGATCTTAAAGCACTGCTATGTGGTGTTTGGAAGTAGTAGTTGTAGTAGTAGATTTTGTTTGACTAAAACACTTCATAATTCCATCCAAGATTACCTCCCCAGACTACTGATGAAATTTACCTTTATTTTTTATGAGAGAGGAAAACCGTAGATGATTTACATTAATAAGCAGTTACTTTTGAGGAGCCTCACTAATTTTAATGGGAAAATTTTATTTTTTGAAAATGTAAGTGACTAGTCATTCATACGAGAAGGCGCTTCATAATTTAGTCTGAAGGTAAATATATTTAATGTTTAACAAAATATGAAGTGGCACTTAGAAAAGTGCCACTGACGGTTAATGCTCTTATAAATAACAATAGTATTACTTGGAGATTTTTCACAATTTTGCCCATGTATCTATAAAATTATCAATGTAAATTCTATACTGCACTTTTGAACAAGAGTTCATATCTACATTTTGGATATTTTTATTAGTCTTCTGGATGGGATATATTGAATTCCAAATATAGTAAAGAAAGCAGAGATCAGCTCAAATTTGTGCTGAGGTACCTTCCTGAATTGGAACACTGTTTGTCTTACTCACACTGCATGAGTGTTCGAAATGAACATTCTTCATTTCCTTTATTGGGACAATTCATGGAATAAGGAACTACTCTATAAAAGCAGTCATATTCCATGTGCGTATAAATGGCAGAGTCAGGTTTCTTGGAATGAATAATGGATTTTTACCAAAACCTGTATGTGTTTTGTTTGTCTAGAAACTTTATAAAAATGCTTGGGAAGTTAGCAAGCCCATTGGGTATACTTTGGATGAGAAATATATTCCAGTTGTTGGAGCGAAGCGTGCGAACTACATAAATAGTGAGGTTAGTATGAATTTTCCATTCTTTCTGTTTTTTTCCCCTATATGTTGTTAGAATGAACTTTAAAATTTCCACATGAATATTTTGCAGCTTAAATATAAGGAAATATATGAGAAGCTGAAGGGCCATTACCTGGCTGGAAAGGAGATTGGTGATTTCCCCAGTGTCATTCATTCTCTGGCATTCCAGAAAATAAGGAGCGCGGTAAGGAGAGAATTTGTCTTGCTGTAGTATCTTCCATTTTCTTTATTTTAGTGTGACATATTTAAATATAAACAATGCAATGCTTAATAATATCAGTAAAAGTGTTTTCAACATGTTTGCTTCCTGAATGGTTATTTTGTATGTAGGTTGAATAATTGAACTTGAAATGATTTAGGAGATTAGAAAGGGATTTGTTTAGCTATTAGACATATTAGAATAGGGAAAAAAACTCCTTTCTATTTCAGTTTAGGAATCTGTTGAATCCCATGGGAGCTTAGCCACTAAATCCAGAATGGAGACCTCAGATTATGCTATAACCTGTAGCCTATTAGAGTCAGAATTATGCAGAAAGCTACTGTTCTCTCTTCTCACCTTTTCCCCAATCTTCCCCTATTAGTTGGCATACAGAAAGAATTATGAAGACACCAAAGCACATGTCCATATTCCAAGTGACATGATGAATCACGTACTAGCCAAGAAGTGCCAGTATATCCTCAGTGATCTTGAATACCGAACTTACCTCCATCAGTGGAATTGTTCACCTGAAGAAAATGATGTTATTCAAGCCAGAAGAGCCCAGGAAATTTTGAGTGATGTATGTGTTTCATTTATTTGTTTGACATTGTAGTAGCCTTTCATGTAATTTTTTCTAAGGCACTTAAATATAAAATACTTTCAAGTATCTTCCATAGTGTTTAAGTATGAAATTAATAACCATGGTCTTAGATTGGTTAGTAGCAAAGTACCAAAAATTACACTTTTGCAGTTTTCTTTGGGACATTTTAATGGTCTGGTTATTTATTATTCACTCCTAAATGGGAAAAATTTTAAGTTAACATTTGTGAAACCTTCCCAAAGGTCACTCCTATTAACACAAAATCTATTTTTGACTGGATGAGACTGTATAGAAAGCTCACCACCTGGCACATGCAGAGAAGCCGTGGATGTACCATGGTACAGAATGTTGCTGCACTGCAGCAATCTTTATGTATTTTAATTGGGAACGTGCAAATCTGTAATTTGCAGAGGGGCCAGGACAGCATCCACAATCCTCCTGGATCCGGTGGGTCTGGAAAAGACTTTTCTTCGTTCGTTTGGGGTTGTATCAGCCCACAGAGTCTGAACTGAGTGCATGGCACACTGAGCCACAACACTTTTTCATACTACGTAGTCAACAGTATCTCAACTTGGGCCAACCAACCTTCCTAATAAAAGTTGGTGATGTGTTAATTGCCTTGCCTCTTACTATGCTGTATTATTTGGTTTAGTTTCCCCTGCAAATCCTGTGGGTAAAAATCATTCAGTCAAAACATGAGATGGGCGGGTGTTCTCTGTGCTCACGTTTAAACTTCCAAATAAATTGGAATTACTGAATGAGCCTGGTTCAGATTCAGAGGTAACCTTCTGCGCTGAGTTTGCACAAGTGGAAGATAATGAATGTAGAGAAGAAATATAAATACTACTTTCTTTAAGCAGAAGGCAAATTTCTTCCTAACTTAATAGTCTGTGCTCTTCCATATAGGTGGTGTATAAAGATGACTTAAATTGGCTGAAAGGACTTGGCTGTTATGTCTGGGATACTCCACAAATCCTGCATGCTAAAAAATCATATGACCTCCAGAGCCAGGTAAGCATGTTTTCCTCAAATAAGTAAATATTTATAAGATTTTTTTCTTCCATTTATGATTCACTGGGAATGGCACCTGTCCTAGTCCAGAGCACAATGAAGTAATTCCTATTACATCAGAAATATTTTGTTCAAACTATTATAATACACTCTTTCAGTTTTGCCTGTAGAGACATGATCACTTTTGTTATTGGAGGAGCAGGAAACTTAGGAGAATGGAAGGACAGCAAGGTTGTGGTTTTTAACAGTGAGAAGATAACACTTGGTTTTTCTGTGTGCCACCTGTGCACAAGATACCTCAGTGAGACATTTATGCTGGGAAAATAGTGTCTCTTGCCTTGCTGATTGTACTCTTGGCTCACTAGATGCTATACAGTGTTGGGCAATTTTCATTATTGCTTAGTTCATACGGGCTATATATTAAGTATTTCTTTTCTATGGCCTGTCACTTTTAAAGTTGTTCTTAACTGGGCTGTAATCTTGGGCTTCAGTTGTCTAGAACTGACTTTAAAAGAAGCTGGTGGGGAATTTCCTTGTCGTTTTCAGCATTAATGTTTGTTTTCTTTTGTTTTTTTTCCTTAGATAAAATATACAGCTGCAGGAAAAGAGAATTTTCAGAACTTTGGTGTTGTTACTGACACGCCTCTCTATGTGACTGCTTTGCAGAGTGGTGTAATTGCTAGTGATGTGAGTCTCCCACTTTTTCTACTTGGGCTTTTCCCCATGCTGCTTCTGAGAATTGAAACAACTTACCTAAATCTGTCTTTCATCTTACAGGTGAAATACAAGGAAGATTACCACAAAACTAAGGACAAGTATACAACTGTGACCGAAACAGTGGATTCTGAAAGAGTTCAAAATTTGAAAAATCTCTTTAGCAATGTAAGTGTTTCTACACATTTTTTTTTCCTCTTAAGGTGGGATTTTTGCTTTATTTTGTTTGCTCACTCTGTTTGAAGATAAACATCCAAACATGGAGCTTATCAGAGCCAGTGATAGTCCTCTGCATTGCCTGAGTATGGGAAAGGTGCTGTATTTCAGGCAGAGGGCGTATTTTCTAACTGTAGTTCCAGTCTTGTCAAAACACATGCATTAATAAATGGATTCCCTGAGGAAAATTGTACCTAGACAAAATTAAGACCTTGTATGGGAATGGACATGTATAGTTAGAAAGCATTTTTGTCACCATTTATGTGCATTGTCAAGATTAAACTAGTGTACAGGCTCTCGATATTAAGTAATAGTTCCGGCTGTAAATAAAAACAGAAGGGCTTTTGGTTTCTGTTTGTTGTTGGTTATTACCCAGGAGAAGAATTTTTCCACTGACAGAGACTTTCTGTTTCCCCACAGAACCTCTACAAGGAAGCCTGGGAAAAAGTGAAAGCTACTGGCTATATACTGCCCTCTGATGCTGTATCCCTAGCACGTGCAAAAGAACTGAAGCATAATGCTAGTATTGTAAGTGAATTAAATACTTCCTTTTTTTTTTTAAGCAGATCATCAATTCTAGCAATTAAATCCTTCATGCCTTGCATATACTATAGGGATAAAAAAATTTCTTCTATTTTTAGTTTAGATATGGTAAGTATCTGCAGATAATCTGGTTTCTGTGATAATCATTTGGATAACAGTTACATAGTCCTTTGCTGCTTCCTTTCATGGGGAAAAATGTCACATTTTATAGTAATAGAAACTGTTTCTTGAAAATGTCTGGTTAGGTTATTTTCAGTCTGAATTGCATAAGCATCCAGGTCAGAAAAACACCGCATGTCTTTAAATGATGCTTTACTGCGTATAGAAGAACATAATCTTATGCTTTAGTGAACTGAAGCTCATAAGAGATCGCTCTCTTCATGGATATCTTTAAATGAAAGAACTGGAACAATAAATAAATAGCTTATTCTACATCTATTTATTTTGAAAGTCTTCTAGTCAGCTGTTGTTATTTTTACAGCATGATAGTTACGATGTGCTTTCCTTGCCATTTAGACAAACAGAAAACCAAGATCTTCCTTTAAAGGCTTTCTTCACTTGTTGGACTGAACTAATTCTTTTGCTTACCAATGAATTTTGTTCCAAAAATACAATTGACTTATTGGAGTCACTTATTTGTTGCCTTTCTTTGCATCTGCTTAGGTAAAATACCGAGAAGAATATGACAAGTTTAAAGCGCTCTACACGCTGCCCAGAGGTGTTGAGGATGATCCCAATACAGCAAGGTGCCTTAGAGTTGGAAAGCTTAATATTGACGTAAGTGTTGTTTTCTCATGTGTGCTTTCCTGATAAAACCATACTTATCTCAGAAGAGGCTACGCAAAGAATCCACATGCCTTCATTCAGATAGCACATTTCCACATGCATTTGGCAGTGTTCAGTATTTGTTAAATTCTCTAATACACCCACAAATGTCTTTTCAAGCTTGTGACTCAACTGTTAAATTGCCTGCATGGCTAAACCTTTAGTGTCATATGTTTATGTGTAAAACGGAGCACTACATAGTCTACCTCCTTTTACCACGTGAGTACAAAGAAAATGTGACAAATTGTATTTTATCACCCTTGATAAGGTTCTGTAAATTATTTTTAGAGCAGGCAAGGTGTAAATTTTAGTCATAGACAAAGTGATTGCTCTCCCAGTAACATTCCGTGAAAGTACCAATAACTTTGCTTCAAATTTAAAAACAGTTAATGCTTCACACTGCTTGTGAGTATTATTAATGTACTGCGTTAACTCTGCAGCGTCTGTACAAGGAAGTCTATGAAAAGAATAAAGCCAAAGTCCACATTATTCCAGACATGGTAGACATCATTTCTGCTAAGGATGCACAGAAGAAAATCAGTGAAATTGATTACCGCACACATCTCCATGAATGGATCTGTCTGCCAGATCTTCAAGTCAATGCCCATGTTCGAAAAGTAACCGATCAAGTCAGTGATGTAAGTTCACAAATCATGTGTTCATGGCTCCCTTTTTGAAAAGATTCTTGCATTTATGCTCTGTTAGAGGAAATTATGTGGGAAGAACTTAGTTGGAGGACTCTGAAGTTGCCACTTGAATCCATTGTGTTATGCACTGCTAAACAGCATCTGTATCGTGTTTTCGTAACACTTGGCAATAAGCGAGTAGTTGAGATGTGGTTTACTGTGCATAATTTCAGTGTTATCAGTGTAGGCATTGGGTCATAACGTTACAGTTCTACCAGTTCAGCTGACACTGTCTGTAAATTGTCCTTTATTATTTGATTGCATAAGGTGTGGAAACTTTGGAAGTTTGAGATAATCCTGACGGTGCAAAGCTTCTGTGCACTTGCCTTGCATAGGTCATCGCAGGAGCAGCCCAGCGATCTATCAGTAAATCATTGCCCAGTAGGATATGCAAATAGCTTTTTAAAAAATCATTGGATTTTTTTATTTACTGGCCAAATCGAAGCAATGAAGAAAAAATATTTAAATTCCAAAAGAAATTGTTTTGATTTTCTCAAACAAACAAACAAACAAAAAAATACTGTAAACCTTACTTACCATCATTTGACAGTTGTGTTTCAGACTGCTTTAGCAATGAGGGATTAGATCCTAGTGGAAATCTTACAGATTGCTTCTTTTCTGTGATACCTTAGGTGATATACAAGGATGACCTTAACTGGCTGAAAGGCATTGGCTGCTTTGTTTGGGACACTCCTGAAATTCTTCATGCCAAACATGCCTATGATCTTCGCAGTGATGTGAGTGGATACTGGTTTTGCTTCCTATTTTTTTCACTCCATTGTATTAAAAGGATGGAGTAGCTTTATTCTACTCCAGATATAATCTGGAAAATGTTATATATCCTTCTCTACTGAAGTATTCATTAAATGAACCATACATGGTTATTTAAACTTTGCTGCTCTAGAAGTAGATATAATTTCAATACACTTTCTCTTTAAATGCTGGTTCACTAGAATAGTTCAGTAATAAAATTAATAGTACATATAGTGAATGTAATAAATTAAATTTAAAATGTCAGCCTTACTAATTAGAGCTCTTGAATTTCTCTCTGCAGATTAAGTACAAATCTAAGGCAGAAAAAATGAAGAACGACTACACTGTGGTCATCGACACTCCTGTCTATGTCCAGAATGTCCTCAGTGGCTTGAATTTAAGTGAAGTAAGTGTTTGTATCACCTTTCATCCCCAGTATTGCTATGCCATCACCTCACAAGTTCTAGAAATGTGACTTTTAATATTTTTTTAATAATTTCCTTTGGCTCATTTAATCATTGCTGGTTATCTATAACTCATTGCCTATGCCTTTATGAAGATATGAGAACACAATCACTAAAATCATTAATTGGCTGATTCCAAAAAACTTTTCATCCATTTTTTTAGGAGAAATTCCCTTATGTATGCAAACAAGACATACTGTGAGAGAATATCACAATTACAACTCTCCTCTAATTACTTTTTCTTTTTCTCAGGCTGTCTATCGTGGTGAATATAAGCACAACGTTCAAGGCAAAATGATTCCTACTGATAAGACAGTAGATTTGGAGCGAGCATATCATGCGAACAAAATACAGAGTGAAGTGAGTGTAAAACTTTTGGGTCCGTAGCGTTTCTGATGTTCAGAAAGCAAATGCTTTAAAAGTGAATGTCTGTCTGTAGCCTTTCAGATACAGAAGCTGGATTTCACTGCTCTAAAATGAAAGTAGGAAAAATGTCCTCATTTAAGCTACAAGTATGCATTATAGTGCAGACATGGGGGAAATCTTTTGCCAATTGCAATTAGGAGATTTCCTGTGCAGCTAATGAATACTCTAAAATATTACACACAGTTGTCACAAACGCTCTCTTTCTCTCTTCTCTTGCAGAATTTGTATCGCTGGGCTGGTGTGAACGCTCTGCCTACGGGATACAGCCTTCCCAAAGATACCCCCAGCTTTCAGCATGCTAAAAATGTCCAATACATAGGCAGTGATGTAAGTAATGTACTATGTCCTTGTACAACATGAGTTGCAAGGGAATATTTGATGCCCATCCTGTATGAGCACACAACTGTTTGAGACAGTTATTTCTCAGATACGAGACTGCTTGTCAGAGAGCAGCAAGAGCGGCGTAGTTCCTTGTGGATGGCTAAGGGCGACCATGACATAGGCAGTGGTCCATCATCCAGGGTGAAGTCCCACTGTACCCGAATAGGGTGGGCAGAGCAGGGCGCTGAAAACAGGTTGCATCAACAGCCCCAGACAAGGTGAGAAACCAGGGCCAAGGTCCACGCAGGGGGACCCAGTCAGGAGCAGTGGGAAACAGAGCAGAAATTGGAGACAGGCTACCTACAACATAGGTCCATGATAAATGCAGGAGACAGGGCTAGAGACAGGTTGCCAGTGGTATAGGACCAATGTCCATCCAGGAAATGAGGATGGAGATAGGGCAGAAGATAGATGTGCTCACAACATAGCTCAGGCCAGGCCTGACATCCCAGATGTGGCTAGTCAAGGCAATTAAAACTTGCTAGCGCACTCAAATCCAAACATTGATAATGTTTGCCTTAACAGAATTTAAATGTTACCAAACCCCATAATTATCTGAAGCAATTACTATCAAAATATACATTTGCTCACACAGATGTGAATACCTTATGAAATTCAAGAGAAATTTAAAATGTTATAAGTCTTGTGCCACATGATAAAGGTAAAAATAATGATGATTTGTGGTTTATTTAACTCTGATATAGCTACATCTCACTTGTTTATCTCTAAAAATCTGTCTCTTTATATTGCATAAATTACTGCCAGAACTGCAGTGTAAGTAGAATCACAGTCAAATTTAGTTTCTGTATGGTTTTGTTCCTTTTTCTGCTTTGTAGCTGAAATATAAAGAAGCCTATGAACACATGAAAGCGAAAGGCTATACTCTGGGACCTAAAGATGTTGGATTTGAAAATGTGAAGAAAGTGAATCAAGTCATTAATGAGGTACAGTAAATATGTGTATTTGCTTTCAGTTGTATTTGTAGTGCCCAAAATATGAATGATGAGAGTAAATTGACTGGGAAGGTTGTAGGATCTGTGTTCTTTGAGGCTTTTAAGAGCAGCAGTTTTGACAAATATCCATCAAGAATGGCAAGGGATCATTGATCCAGGCTTGGAGTTGGGCTGTACGGCTTTTTAAAGTTCTTGATAACTCTTAACTTTCTGTAGTCCTGTAAAACTGTTACCATAGTATAAAATCAATTGCACCCTAATTTTGTTAACTGATCTGCTGCTACTGGATTAAAGGGGCATAGAAATTACTGTATCTGTATGACATCAAGTCTCAATAGTTTTAGGTTTTATATATGTGTACTCACTTCTTTGGTCATTGGCTTTAATAGGACGAAAATTAAACATACATATTTACATATTCATAGAATTAGAATCTCATACGAGCCATGTATTAGAGATGCTGCTGTCAAAAACAATTGTGGAAAATCTTTGCCTGATTACAAAACAGTATGTTTGCTCCCTTCTCTCTGGTAGCTGAGCACTACCTAGGAAAAAAAATGCCCTTAAAAGACAAGTACTGACACTCTGCCAAACTGCTTGCCATTTTAAGTTTTTAACATGTAGAATGCTGTCTCCTTTGATACAGAGGTTGTATCGGGCAACATACCACAAGTACAAGGACAAGATTCACACCACTCCAGACACACCAGAAATCCGTCAAGTCAGAGCAACCCAAGAAGCTGTCAGTGATGTATGTGTCTTTCTAACATAAAAACCAGAAGAGATTTAGAATATTCAAGCATGACCAAAAATGTGAAATGCTATTTTCATTTTGTCTTTCAGCTGATCTACAAGTCGGATTTCTTTAAGATGCAGGGACACTTGATTTCCTTGCCGTTCACTCCTCAGGTGTTGCACTGCCGCTATGTTGGGGACATGACGAGCGATGTAAGCGACTTCTGTTAAGATACCTGGTATTTGAATACAACAGGCCTGGTACTTTTACACTGAAAGTGGAATCTGGCCTCTATCACTTGCATTCTATTCTGTAATAGATAAATGCTTTGTCCCTGTGTTTAGGAACTGATTAATGAAATAATCCCTAAAGTTAACTTTTGAGTTTTCTTCTTCTGATTGCCTCATAGAATAAATACAAAGAGGATCTGAAGTGGCTGAAGGGCTTGGGTTGCTTCCTGTATGATACTCCTGATATGGTCCGTGCTCGTCAGCTGCGTAAGCTTTGGGTAAGATTTTTCTTCCGAGAACCAAGTATAACAACGATTGATTTATTTATTTATATGATTTTTATTTTTTTTTTATATATATATTTATATTGATTTATTTATATGCATGCTATGTACTTCCAGGAAGTTAAGTACATGAAAATGAGTAGAGACTTCTGATGGATTTTCTTGCCATGCAGCTAGTTAGTTGTTTCAAAGCACTGTTAGGTAAGGTTTTCTTTACTACTGAGAATAATAAAAGCTTCCTAAGTAATACTGCTTTTCTTTTTACAGTCTAATTATATATACACTGATACTGCAAAGAAGATGTGGGCTAAATACAATGTGGTATTGGATACTCCTGGATACAGAGCGGTTCAGGAGCTAAAAACCCATTTGAGTGAAGTAAGTTCTGTATTATTTTTGCACATCTTTGTTAGCTATAATTAAGCTCAGACCCTCTCACTGTTTTTTCTGAAATGCGTGAGATACTATAATTGCAAAGCTGTTCAGCTGCTAAATGAACATAGGTAACAGAAGAAATAATTCATGGACCTGTCTCTTTCCAGCTGGTTTACAGAGCTGCGGGCAAGGAGCTGAAGACTAAATACACTTCCATCCTTGATACACCTGACTTCTTAAGAGCCAAGCAAGGACAAAAAATACAAAGCCAGGTGAAAAATTTGTACTGATAAAAAAACAATCAGGGGATCCCTCTTAATATACTCTTAAAGTACAGTAAAATCGTCCCAGGCCATTTCAAAGCAATGGAGAATTCCTAGACAGGTTGTTTAAAATGACTATCGCTCATTTTTAAGTGGCTATGAATTTTCAGGTTGACATGTAATGGACATGTTCAGCTTTGTCCATCTGAACTAGAGCATTGAACTCTGGTACAGTTCTGTTCAAATTCTCTGAAACTCTGACTTCATCAGAGGAATAAATATTTTTATCCATCTACTTTTATTCACCATCGTTTCTTTATTGATATAGTAGCTCATTAACTGAGTTTGTAGCTACAAAGTTTGTGGAATTTTTAAATTTGCAGAACAAAATGAACTTACCAGAGGAAAAACACCTTATGGATGCTTTTACCTAACGCTAGGTCTGAATGTAGGGCAGGGAGGTCATTAATGTTACATGTGTTTGACTTCTTGGTTTGTGAGCATATTACTGGCAGTTACGGAATATCAGGAGTACTGGTAGAGAAGGGTAAACTGAGATAGTATGGAAGAGGAAAGGGCACATTAGTTTTTCCTGGGGTAAGTTGTGTGGTTACGTATACATTGTGAATTTACAGACATCTTTCATTTTTCTTTTTTTTTTTTAATCCTTTACTTCTTGCTGCAGTACTTGTATGTGGAACTTGCCACAAAAGAGAGACCCCATCATCATGCTGGTGGCCAGACTCCAGCCTTTACACATGCTCGGCAAGTAAAGGACATGGTCAGCGAGGTAAGATATTTCGGGGGGTTTTTTTTGGTACCACTATGCTGGTGGTTTAGAAGTTTTATTTCTCATTTTAGTGGTAGTTTCAAGGCTCAAATCTGTTTACACTTCATTTAGTTTTCTGTCTCTTAAGTCCCACATTTCCTTTGTAAGTTGCGGTAAAGGAGTACACTTTTTTTAATATGTTTTAGTATTTTATTACATACCTGTTTCTAGGCGTTTGTTTTTGGAATCTGAGGTACACTGGCTGCAAGACCAGGAAGACTTAGAAAAAGCTGAACAGCTGAGCTCGTTTCCCAAAGTTTTGACAGAAGCACTTTGCAAGAGTGACTTTATGCACTCGGTGTAGCACCCCTGGGTGTTAACATAATACCAGATTAGCACATGCTTCTAAGATTAAAGATATAACTTTTCCCTTTTGCTGTCTCTCTTAGAAAAAGTATAAAACCCAGTATGAGAAGATGAAGGACAAATACACGCCTATCCCTGACACACCAGTCTTGATCAGAGCCAAGAGAGCGTACCTGAATGCCAGTGACGTATGTAGTCCATGACTGCTGCTTTTTCTTGGTTTCTTGTGAAAAAAACAGGAAAAGGATCAATGAGGAGAAAGCATGCAAAGCATAGACTATCTCAGTGTGGGTCATAAACTGGGTCACCCCATTTGCATGTACATTTCCATTTGATATTACAGAGATTATTAAGTTTTTACTTGATGTCACTGTAGTGCTTTTTCATTTATTATAATTCATTTTCATTTTCCATTGCACTGAAGTGTGGTCTTACAATAAAGAAAAAATAGATTTAAAGTAATTTGCTTGCACATGAAATCTCCAAATAGTGCAGACTGGAGTGAAATGATTGATGCTGGAGCCAGGATAGAATACCTTTAGCAGATTTTTTAATCTCAGTTTGTATTAAAAGTAAACTTGCATGTCACTGAGAATGTGCTCATTTCTTAATTTAGAAGTAGATTATAGAGAAAAATTATCCAAACCGCTGCACATAAGGTTATTAAGGTGAAATTGATTTTTCCTTCAAGCATGGAATAGTGATTTGTGAGTTAAGGCAATGGCTAAGCGGACTCTACTCATTTGTGAGATCTTTGCTGTACAGTTCAGACTGCACGTTGTATCCTGAAAGGGTATGTGCTGGGCTGGTGTTCTGGTCTAGTGAGTAGTCTTACTGCTCTCTTAAGAATGATTTTTAAATACTGTAAAGGAGCAGCCCAGTTCTTTTGCACATTTGAATTTCTCCTCTGAGAAAGTCTTTCTCCAATGACTGGAATGTCTTCCAGGACATGCAAGAAGGAATAAGTCATTTTTTTATGCCTAAAGTGGCACTTTTGCTATTCTAGAAAGTAGTCCTGTGATACATGGATGTTTTTTCCTCAGTCTTCAGTCTGAAAATGAATAGGGTGAAAAGTTGCTGTAGATGTACCAACTCCTTTTCTCTCTAATTTTCACCATAAGTCTCAGTGAAATTGCAATTGATTGTAGGCAGTTGCAGCTTCTTAAAATTCCTCAGAGCTTACATATCCCTGGATGTCATTCCTAAGAGGTAGGAAATTTAACTAAACAATTCCTGACAGATAAATATAATACATTCTTTTATATGTTATTTTTCTTACCAGTTGCGCTACAAAGAAACCTTTGAGAATACTAAGGGCAAATACCACACAGTGAAAGATGCTTTGGATATTGTCTATCATCGAAAGGTCACCGATGATATTAGCAGTGTATGTATACAACATTTTCATTCCTAAATGGTGTTTGTCATTTAATAACCTAGAATGTGCCATTTATGCTACCATTCTATTAAAGTGTGTCAAGTAATTAGAAAAATATGATCAGCACTATTAATATTAACTTCTTTCCTTCTCTGGAATATTATACACTTGATTGCCTTTGGTGTTACAAAGGGGAATGCAAGTTAATCTCATTTCCACTCTTTTAGTTCTGATGTTTCAGAAAAAGGAATGTCTTGAAACTGCATGGTCTAGAGCGTTCTGGTCTCAAATCGGTTTACTTCAGTCTTCAATTTTCATTGTAGGTGAAATATAAGGAAAATTATATGAGTCAATTAGGAATCTGGAGATCCATCCCAGACCGTCCGGAGCATTTCCATCATCGTGCAGTCACGGATGCTATTAGTGATGTGAGTTCAAATAGTTCCTGGATGTGAGAGGCTGAAAGTTGTAAGTAGATGAAAACCAAGTCTTATTTCTTGAGGAAAGGGATGGCAGCTGAAATTTTTGAAGTGATTTACACTTCCACCTGGCAGATCTGTGACATGACAGAGCAAATCAGATGGCTAAAATTGCAGCCATCTCCTTTTGAAATTATCTAAACAGTCTTAATTCATTTCAGTTGCACTTGCTTAGATTTGTTTAACCCCATAACAACCTTTAATTGTACATATCTGTACATATACAATAACCCCTTAATTGTACAAGAATAAGTGTTTATTGATTCACACAGGAACTCCAACAGCTAATGATAGATTAGGTACGTGAAGAATCTGAGTCCATCGGGAAAGTATGAGTAGCTGTAACTTATTTTATACTGGAATAATAATGGATGTAGCTCTGTTTGCTACCCCTTGTGTTGAGGTGCTGTTTCAGCATTGATCAGCTACCACTTGGTGCTGCTTAAAACTGAATCCTTTTACTTCTTTTCTAAAGGTTAAATACAAGGAAGACCTATCGTGGCTCAGGGGCACTGGCTGTTATGCATGGGATACTCCAAGTTTTGCTCTGGCAGAAAAGAATAAGGTGCTCTACAGTGGGGTAAGTAAAACAGTCTGAATTGTTGCTAATTTTATTTTTTTTACATTTGCTTATATTGTAGGTAAATTTTTGCAGGAGAATCCAATTCTGGCCTAAACATTGATGTGAATAAGTCATGGTAGAACTTAATACATAGCATCTAGAATTTCATTCTTACTAGAAAAGAGAGGCAAAATGATCTTTTGCTTATCCCCTCTGTTCCTTTCAAAGCTATCAGCTCCATAGCAATTTTTCTAGTGATTCTAAGTCTAGCTTTAAAATTATGACGATTTAAAATTTCCATTGTTTTATTGATGTGATAGATCCATCCTGCAAACTACTCCATTTACAACTGGTTTTTGTTTATAGATACGTTAAATGCGCATATGCAATAATTCTACCATGGTTTTGCTGCAGATTGTTTCTAAAATCATATTTTTTCATTGCCTTACCCTTCTTTGGATTAACATTGGAATGGGGTTTTGTGTTTGCTTTTTTTTTTTTCTCCAGTGTAAGTACAAGGAGATATTTGAGAAGACTAAGTCTCAGTTTAAGTATGTAGCGGACTCTCCAATTAACCAGCATTTTAAATATGCAACTCAGTTGGTGGATGGGGTAAGTGTTAAAGATTACTGTAGAGTCTCATACTGAAGCAGTAAGTGTGTGTATGTTAATAACGAGTTGAAGCCTGATCTTCCTTATGAAATTGTAAATAAATCAAAATATATTCAGGCTTAAAGATGTCTTAAGGTCTGACTAAAATCATGACGAACAAGATTGTTCTTAGTGTCTGCCTGAGTATTAGGACAGGGCAGGTTTACAATAGCTAAAAAGTGAAATCCTGATCCCTGCTCCATTACTTTTTCATTGCAAAGAAATGTCTTTGCTGACTGGTAAATAAATGCTGACTTAAATAATGCTGCTTGCTTAGTAACACCGATTGTTGATTGTCATGTGAAAAAAGTATAGAGAGAATCACAATTGCTTTCCTGAAACACTGAAAAAAACCCTCTGGGTTAGAAAGATAGTATTAAGTCTGAAGTTACCGTAGCTCTGTTCCATTTCAGATATTTTGCCTTGAATTCTCCCACTCTGCTACTTACTTTTTCTTACTTTTCTCCTGCAGTGCTAAAGAAACAATAACCACAACACAGTAGCAAAGGGGGTTAATGAATGTCCCTGGGTTTAAGATTAAAATCACTAACAGTGTTTCTAGGAGCAGTGCTGCACACCCACAGGACAAAGCCTATTGAAAAGCACTGTGTTCTACATGAATTCTCATCAGCTTAGAGCTGCCATACCACACCAGACTCTGACGCTTTTCATTAAAGCAGCGTATATTTAGACTCTCACATCCTGGTATTTTACTCTTTTTCACCAGACATTATGTTAAATTGTTTACCTGTCAGTAAATATATTACAGTATTATCTGTTCTAGATCAGAAAAACTGTTTCACAACAGATACCATTCCAGTGCCATTGCTATCATTTCATGCTATATTTGATAAGCAGTGAATCAGAATTTCTTACAGAAGACTGTTAGTATTCAGTCTTATTGTTTGGTAAATAAGGAAAAATTTAATATGAGAAACATAAATTAATAAAAATTTAGCAACAGGGGCTCTATACATTGAAATGAACTTGCCTAAATGTCTTCTGTGATAGAAGTGATGGTTTTTATCATGAAGGATTATAGTTTTTGCTTACAAAGTGTCTGATGATAATATAACACTGTATTTTACCTTTGCATCTCATTGTATTCTCTTTGTACTCAAATCAAGACTCTTGTTCCATACAGAGTTGCTTCTGCAGTTATTTTTCATGAAGAAAGTCAGTCATAAAATGGATGATTGAAAAGTGGGAGGGATAGAATATAGGCATCCTTAAATTGTAGATTAGGCCGTCCAGTGGAAATTTAGAAATGCATGTAGTATTTGGAAATATTTTCTCTCTGTGTTTTTTTTTAAGTATATTTTTCTCTTTTGGATGTGAACTTCAATCTCAGCCTTTCAATAGTCCATGTAAAGAGGTTTCAATGGTTAGAACTATGATCTCTTTGTGTCTTCACTCTCTTTTAATTTGTTACACTGTACTATGCTATTCTGAGCAGAAGTTATATAAAGCTGCCTATGAGAAGCTCAAAGATAGGTACAGCGTTATTGTGGATGATCCTAGGAACCTCCTGGCCAAGTGGGGGACTACACTGAGCAGTCAGGTACCGTAGGAGCACGAGCCGGCGCTGCCAGAAAGTGCCTGGTTCACTCACAGCTACTCGGTCTGTGTGAAATGTCTACATCTAGCAGTGTCACAGGTTTCACCTGTGATGTTGTGATGTTTTAGTTCAGTTGGTCAGACAGTCTTCGTTTTGCCACCCAAAAAGAATTATTACTTTTTGAGTGAGCTAATCTCTACTGTATGTACTTTCTATTCATATAGTGTGCATCAATTGACATCAGAAAGCTAATGCCTCTTGAAGTCATTGGAGAGGTTTTAAAAAATGCATGTTGTGTCATGCATTTATTTTTATTACCTCTCTTTTAATGACTTTTACGAACATTATCCTCTTACTGCTCAAGCAGCAGTGACAAATTTGCCTTTTGAGTGCCCTCACCTTAGTCTATAATTTACTCATATCTCCCAAAAAGTATTTTCTCAATTTCCTTAATGGGATCGTGTGCAAATCTTTTAATATATACTCTTGACATTCTTAATTATATAGATGTAAGTTGTATGCACATCTGAATGAATACATATAGTACCTTGCCTAAATCTCTCCACTCTCAAAGTGTCTGGGATCTAGAGCTGCGTTGTTGTTTATGGTGTTCACAAGTCTCTTTTGTGCTTCGTTGCCATTTGCATGAACAGAGACAATATAAATCCTTTGCCAAGATGCTCCTGCAACAAGGATGTAATGAAATTCTGAGGCCAGATATGCTGACAGCACTCTACAACACATACTTATGGAGCCAGGTAATACGAAGAACTGCTGCTGTAGGAGACATTATATATACAAATCAGCTGCTTGGACTTCTAATATTTAATGCTTGGGAGTTCTCTAAATTTCTACGGATATCAGACTCCAGAGTTTTGTCGTTGGGCTTAATGCTGGCTATGATAAAATATTTTTGAAAACAGAACGCAATGTTTACTGCAACTTGGACTTCACTCAGCTTAGGCTGATTTTGCTTCCATTTTCTCCTGTCATTATAAATAATTTTTATGTATACTTCTATATAATATTTCACATACTTTCAAAAAGAGCAATTTTCCATACCTTTAAGATATTGTATGTTAACTATTCCTCATATTTTCCTAACCAAATTCTCATTCTATCACCATTCCATTAATTCAGTATGAACATGATTAAGTAATTTGGCGAGTAGATTACATTTCTCTGCCACTCTGCCTGAGAATAGTGTCAGACTGTGCCGAGATACAGAACAGAGTCATGGCTCACTTCTGAGTGCTCTTAGAAAAGGTATAGGTGCACAGGTCTGTCGTAAGTCATGTTTTCTTCAATCCCTTTCTCTACCTTCTGCTTTTAAGCACGACTAGCAAAGTAGCTCCCATGCAGTCACATAATACAGTTTATTAAAAAAAAATTACTCTCTCCTCTTGCCAGTTTTAATAAGAATCAGAAGGTAGAAAGTGAGTATGATTCATCTATCTGTTCATACAGAACAAAGAGCCTAATGTATTTATATTTCTGATGATGCACAAGAAAGTCTGTAATGGCTCACATCATTGTGAATCATTAATTTTCCATATTCTACCTTCATTTAATTGGGATTCCAGCATATATATTTTGGTTGTACCAGCTGGATGAAAACGTGACTTATTTAATAACTTATACATATTTATTTCTGCTCTGAAATCACAGCTGCTAGCAGTAACCTTACTCTTCTCAATGATAAAAATGATTCCTAACTATGCCAGTTGAAACCGGCATATAACATTTAAATTGTAAAACGGAAACGCAACAGTTGAAGGCAATTACATAAGAGGGAAGGGCCTGTTCTTCTTTGTAACTATTAGCACAGTTACCATTCTTCAGTAAGAAGGTACTGAAGATCTTTACTAGCCATTTTTGTTCCATTTTTCTGTGGGTTTCTATTATTTCATTAAAAACTCCTTGCAGGTAAGTTTGAGTATGTTTGAAGGAAAAAAGTAGCACTTTGCCTGACCTGCATGTTCATCTGAGTTGACTTCATTTTATGATTTGTTGTTTCTGTATAATTTTTGTCTGTCGTAGTCCTGTTTCACAAGCATGGGTTTATATTCTGATGCAAGATAGAGCATGACAGTTCTTTTTAAAAAATATGTTCTAACCAATTCCACCTGCCCTCAGGCTGTCTATAATGAATTATCATTCTTGGTGTACAGTCTGTTCTCACTGAATTCTGTGAAAACAGGTTTAGAGTCCCGAGTAGGGCAAGATGATCTTTAAGAAATTATCAAGATACAAATTCTGCTATCAAAGCCTTTAAAATTGCCTGGCATTATGATATAGTCAGTGGATATTTTTATCTTCTACTGTGTAAGGTGTTTTACATTTCTCTTCATTTGATGAATATTTAAAAATGAGATATTGTCCAGTTATGAATTTTAAAAGTCACTGATCTGCCAAGAATGCTTTTTTAGCTCAGCCTTGGAGATTTAGGATAGAAGTGAAGCTTTTGCACTCAGTGAAATAAATGTAAAATTAATCACACAAATAGACAGGCGGCCTCTTAGGCGAATAAGGGGTTTGCAAAGTTTAGCTCATTGTGCATGTTCAGCTTTCGTTGGCTTTGGTGGAAGGATTTTGCAATTTTATGTGTGATTCTATGAGTATGTCCTGAAGATGTTTTGTCTTGATTTGTGTGGTTAACATACACTTTCCCAATCACCAGGTTGAGTACAAAAAGGACTATGAAAAGAAGAAGGACAAGTATACTACAGTTGTGGATACTCCAGAACACTTAAGGACGACAAAAGTCAACAAACAGATTAGTGATGTAAGTGTGGTCACTCCCTTTCAAGCCCACCTCCTTCCCTGAATTCTGACCTTTGAAGTGTGATAATTAAGAAGATGGCATTTTCAGTAGTCCATTGTGCAACGTTTCTCATCTTGATTTTTTTCAATTGACACCAATAATGTTGAGAAATAACACAATTTTCATCTTCAGATTATTTACAAGTTGGAATATAACAAAGCGAAGCCTAAAGGCTATACTACAATCCATGATACGCCTATGTTACTGCACGTGCGCAAGGTCAAGGACAGAATAAGTGATGTAAGTAAATTATCCTTCCCTGTGCTATCAAAAAGACACATAATTAACTTTTTACTTTGGTATGCAAGACTTTTAACTCATATGTAACACTGTCATTGAAAAATAGCTTCTTGTTAGGGTGTATTGGTTTTGTTTGGATGTAAAACTCTGTACGTACTTAATGCTTTTTCAAAAAACACAACAGAGTATGAAAGTATTCTGGAAGCTTTTTCGTGTAACATTCTTGTGTAGCTCTTGGAACACTTTTGCTGGGGTAGAGCAGCCCTCACTAGTGATAAAAGCTGTGAGCTGGAACTGCTGTCGAATTAAAGTATGGATTTGGGGAGTTTGTTTCTGGGTTTTCTTCCTCTATTGGCTAGTGGCTTTTGTGGGGCTTTGAATAAAGCAGTACATTACCATGTTTATTCATGTCTTCTATGGGTATTGTGAACATGTAAGGTAAATACTCTGATCTAAAATAAATATGTGTTTTGATTATGGGGCAATGGAAGGATAAAAACAAGAGAGAGAAAGGAAGATGAATTGGATAGAATAATATCATAGGATTTGGGAGTCCTGGTCCTAATTCCTCCTCCTACCCTAGGCTTTCTCTCTTACCTTTGTATTGTTGTTCCTTAGATACCCGTAAATAAAATAAGGATATCAGCACTTCTGTAACTCAGTATAGTACTGTGAGAATAAGTACTGTGAAAGTCATTCAGATGCTGCATGGATTATCTATATAATGAGTAAATCTAGGAGGAAAAAAATGACCATGCTATCCAGTTACTAATGTGGATCATTAAGAGACAAAGATGCTCAAAAGCAATCTGTGAATTGAAGTACATTTTTCCGCTTCCAAACTGAGTGCTGAATTTGAGATTCTATAAAGGAATTTTCAGAAAGCATTAAATGTGCCTATCAGAAGATAAGTTTCTTTAAACATTTCTATTAGGTGCAAAAAACTAGAAACAGGCAGAATTACTGTTCATGAGTAGGTTTTGGTAAATCTTAGTCTGTGCTTCATGGTGAGTTATACCTGCTACATCTTCCATTTAAAGAGAACTGCTGCTGAAGAGGACCCTTCTTTCAGGCAGGTGGTTGATACCAAGCTGTACTGATATAATTTCTTTTTCTTCTGTTAAGATTCTATCTTGACAGGAGCAATTTTTTATATTATGTCTTTCATATTTTGATGCTTTTCTTGTTGACAATGATACTATTTTTGTAAACATTTTTTATGTTTTTCTTTCTTTCAGCTGAAGTACAAAGAAGTATATGAGAGGAATAAGTCTCACTGCAATGTCGTAGCAGATTCAGTTCATATTAAGACTCCAAGGCATGCTTACAAGCTGAACAGCAATGTGAGTTCAGTACTTCAGTTTTATTATGGATAGTGTTTGGGACTGGCAGTGGAGACCACAAGAAATTATTCTGAGTTCCACTGAAATTTTTTGAGCTTGGACATTGCTTCGAATTCTTATGCTGCTTGAATAAAATATATGTTAATTTATTTCATACTACAGTGCTCACTCTTGCAAGTTGCCCTTGAGGTCATGTGAGGTTTTTTGTATGTCACACATCTACTGTTCTTCTACTCCCCCTCCCTGTTTTCCTGACAGAGACATATCTGTCCCAGAAATTCTCTGTGATGATGTTCTTGTAGACAAAGTAAGCGCTTCATGGGAAGCTCTCCTGTGTTTCTATCATTGGTGGCCCAACATCCACTTCAATAGGCATAGAACTGAAAGCACTCACCTTCTTCAAAGTCACGACATCCCACTGACTCCCACTGGATCGTACATGATTCAGAGGAAAAGCCCCAGTCTGATGTAGATGCACTTTCTTACCTCTTCTCCCTTTAATTGGTACAGATGAAAAGAGAATTCACATCTTTATGAATGTCACGTGTAAAGTACACACTTCCAATTACCTTCATTTTTTCTTTTTTCACTATAAACAGCTGGATTATAAGAAGAAATATGAAGCAGCCAAGGCTCATTGGCACTGGATTGCTGATAGACCTGACTTTGTTCAAGCAGCCAAGTCATCTCTGCAACAGAGTGATGTAAGAAAATCAGAACAAACCGAATACTCTCTTCCCTCACATCTCTCATGTTCAGAATAAAAAAAAAAAAAGTAGAAGATTTGAGACTCTCTTTTTTTTTATCTTTTATCTTTTCTTCCTGCAGTATGAATACAAGCTGGACCGGGAATTCCTAAAGGGATGCAAACTCTCTGTCACAGATGATAAAAACACAGTATTGGCCTTAAATAATGCCATTTTGGCGAGTGATGTAAGTGCTTGAACACTCTCTGTTTTTGTTCTACTAGAACTTTACTTACTATATAAACTACTTTACTGGAAATGTGATTGGATTAAGAATGAAGCTTTGAAGAGTTCTTCTCAGTCTCTGTTCATATTTGGTTTGACTTGGTTTATTTCATTAACGAATTGGCAAAATCTGAATTTGGTCGTGTAAATGTCACTGGCCTAGTTCATGGATTAAATAAATATTCAAAGTTAACATTGCCTGAACCCCCTAGACCTTGGGTATATCTCTGCATTCCTGTTATTGAAATGAAAATATTATCTGGAGAAAACAACAAAAAAAGCTGCAGTTATAACTTTTGCCTAACACAAAATATCTTTCATAATTACTAACAATAAATTAATATTCAATATTCAATATATTAACAAAATTCCAAGTGAGAGCACTAGGAATGTATAGACTGGAACGATTATCTTGGAAAACATCAAAATATGGGGTTTTCTGCAAACTGTTGCACTAACAAGCAGGCACAACTATAGTAATTTATTTTTAAATTGCCACAAGACAAGATACACATTGCTTAAAATGATATATTTTCTTCCTGCTAGATAAAATACAAAGAGAAGCACAACAAAGCTCGAGGAACGTACCATGTTGTTCCAGATACACCTCAGATCCTCCTGGCTAAGAATGTCAGCTCTCTTGTATCTGAGGTAAAACATCGGAAAGTTACTTATTATTTTTAAGTACATCCTTTTAATACCGGGGGGGAATGGTGGACACGGACTGTGCATTGCTGGTTTTTACCTATTTTTATTCTGTGCTTTCAGAATAAATACAAAGAACACAGCAAGAAGCAGCTTCCGCATGGGTCTTATACAACCCTGCCGGAGACACGAGACACTGCGCATGTGAAAGAGGTGACCAAGAATGTCAGTGAGGTAAGTAACTAGTGTGATAACCATTTACGGTGAGATTATTACCTGCTGCCTGGAATTGATTAGACTGTTGCATGTTTTAGTACACATGCAACACATTCAGAGTCTAATCGTAAAATGGCCAAGGAGTCAGAAAAGATGTATTCCTACCAGAATGAGACTTTAACAAGGAGGTAAACACCATTTTATTGGGAATCTGTTTAAATACTCTGGAGAAAAATGACAGGCTGAGTGCTAACGGGTACCCTTAATTCGATTTTATTTTTCATAGAACACAGTTTAAACACAAATCATTATCTCCAAATAGCAAGCTTTTGTAATCAGCAGTGCAAATGATGACAGACAAGCTGGGGACCATACACGTTGAGACACAAAAGACTGCATTTTATCTATCTTAACCATTTCAGTGAGCTTATTTCCAAGTTTTGGTAGCATTTACCTCCATGTGAAATTAAAAAATCACACATGGCCCTTTTTTCTCTTAACAGACAAACTATAAAAAGAAGTTCGTGAAGGAGAAAGGCAAGTCTAATTATTCTGTCATGCTGGAGCCTCCCGAGGTGAAACATGCCATGGAAGTTGCTAAAAACCAGAGTACAGTAAGTTTGGCTTGTGTTTTCATGAATTAAGTAGCTTCTGTAAGGAAATTCAGTCACAGTCAGCTGACAAAAAGAAAAGTTCAGATACTTCTGGATTTCCTCCCACCCTCCGTGTTCAGGTGTAATTCTGAAAGATAAAGATGCAAATATTTACCAATGTAACATTGCACTGAAATAAAGGATTTCCATGAAAATAACATTTCTATTTAATCACATTGTAGGATTTAATATCTAGTGCAAATCACAGAATAATTTTTTCATTCCTTCAAATACAGACAGAATTGCACATGCTTATTTCTTCATTTGTAGGTGGCTTGCAAAAACAGATTCCCAAATCCATTCTTTGTGAAATTATATTTTAAAACAAATCTCAGGCACTTTCCCAGCAACATTGCTGTAACTTTGTTAGGTATATTCCTCATGAACTAACCTCAGTAATTTTTTTTCCTCTGTCTATCATTACGGATTAGATTGAATACAAGAAAGACGCCAAGTCAAAGCTCCACTACACACCTATAGCAGATCGACCAGATATTAAGAAAGCAACTCAGGCTGCCAAGTTAATTAGTGATGTAAGTGGTTTTTAAATCTTTTGTATAATTCTTTATCAGTAATGTTACTATTAAAAATGGTGTCAGTAAAATAATTAAAAGGGAATGTCATCACTACTAAACTATATTATTTTTTTCTTTGTTAGATTGAATATAAAAAGCGTGGAGAAGCCGGCATTGGCGTAACCATGCTGGGACGTCCAGATATTGAACTGGCAAAGGAAGTGTCCAAGCTAACTAGCCAGGTAATAATAAAAAGTTTGTGAAACTTTGAAGCAGGGAGAGAAATCAGACACGTTATTAACTTATAAAGTAATACTAATATTATAACTGAAATTATTTCTAGATTAGGGGGTAAGGGAATATTTAAAAGGGAACATGTTAAAGTAAAAATTAAATCCCAATGTAAGTTATTTCTTTGTTAAATAAACATTGAACTGAGGGTCTGATTCTGCTTGCAGTGATGTCAGATGTGATTCACCACTTTCTTATAGTAATTTATAGCCATGCAATGCAAACAAGACTGGTCAAGTCACTTTCCCAGAGACGAGGCTGGTAGACAATTGTGCCCAGACACTGGCTTCAGTGGGAACAGGAGTGACCCCTCTGTACAGGCCAGAGAGAGGAATCAGAGAAGTGGGGAGATGGGACTTTTAGTTCCTCTGTATTTTATTTGTGTTCTTTTCTAATACTCACTTTCTTTGAATTCTTCTGTCATCTCTAAAATCTTTTTATGTTTCTGTGTTCTTAAAAATGTCATTTAGTTTCCAATTTTTGTGGAATATGGAATGTTAAAACATAGAAGTATACAGGTACCCGAATAACTTTGTCACTTACAAATCTATATATTCTGTTAATGCTGAAAACAGTTGGTTGGTATGCAGAGAATTAAACTGGCCTTCTTACAAGACGCTGTTGGTTCACAGGTGCTTGGTTGGGTAAATCTGTGTGTCCTAAAGATTAAAACTGAGGACAATAACTGCCTCTACAAGCAAGCTGATGGTTTTCAAATAAGAGTTGCCTAAAAATTAAGGATTGTTTGAATTAGAAATATTTTTTTGAAAAAGTCTACAAACCCTAGTACCTGTCTTGGTGAAATGGACACAAATATGTTGCTTATTCACTTGTGTGGTATATTTTGGGAAAAAAAAAATTAAAATAGGCACTTGGATACAAACGTAATTCTCTTACCTTAAAATTTTTTAATAACTTTCCTACTGACTTACTCAATGTCAGTAATGGACATATAGAATCTCTTTAAAATGATGCTGTGACAAGATCTTTTAACTAGCAAGGCTGAAGTGTTAGCCATGTTCTCTTTTTTTTTTATCTTTTCTGGGTATTGGCTTTAAAAGAAGCAGCCTTTTATCTAATTCTTATCATCCATCCCTTATGAGATGGACATTCAGTTTCTTTCAGCCACTTTCTTTCTACTTTGTGCCTTTAAAAGAATCTTCTATTTTGAAGTTAACATGCTATATTAATAGAAGCTTACTTTACTACAACGGTCACGTTCTCCCATCAGTCTGAAGCATATGCTCGCTATTTTCTGTGACAATTTTTTCCACCAGGACCTCAGTTCAACTCGGTTCTTTCTCACCAGTTCATGCTTTGATCCTGTAATTGTTTGCATTCCTGACCTTGCTTTCTTGCTACGCATTATAGGCAGAATACCTCAAACGACATATGAGAGGGCATGGAGCTGCATCTTATGACACACCGTGGATGAGAACCTTTAAGAAAGCTAATATGCTAAGTAGTCATGTAAGATCATTTTAAGTGACACATCTGGGAATGCCATTTTTCTGCATCTCTCTCTTGCTTGCATATTATCTTACAATTCCAAACTGTTAAAGGGTTTATGATACACCGGTTGCCCTGGTGGTGTGTCCAAGGCCTTGAATGTAGCAAAACTTGTGAGACTGCTCATTTAGATGTGACCTCCTTTTTTTCCTCTGGAAAGACAGTGCGTGGGAATTGTGTGGGTGGGGAGTTCGTCTCTTTCAGAAATACCACATGAAATGTTACTGTGCCCTTCATAATGGTTTTGGAGCTTCCAGTGTTTTTAATGGAAGTTTCTAATACACTCATGCAATGTGAAATCTCACCTTTTTCACCCCAAAACCATAAAACCAGACATACAAGCTTGAGCTGGTTTGCCTGAAACTGTGTGAAAAATGGAAATATGTGTGTATGAGAAACTCAAACAATGGTTCTGGTAATTTTCAGTGAACAGTCGTACCATATGCATTCCATTTGCACTAGAACTTCCTTTTAACTATTCAAACTTCAAACTTCTATTTAAACTTCATTTAAACTCTTCTGTTTACACTGTGCTGGAATGGCATAATGGAAGCATAGCGTATGACTGAATCCACCCCAGAGCCTCTGAAAAGTGTTATTCTGTAGTGATTTGAGGGCATATAGTTTCTTATATTTCTTGCCATCTCAAAACCTTTGGAAAATAGAAAAATGATGGCTGCATAGCAGTGTTTGAAGTGGGAGCGGACAGATCTGTGCCATTTCAGTATTTTACATGTATTTCCAAATGAAAAAAAGGAGGATTATGGGTCTTCCATGTCTAGCCATGACTGCTGCATGTAACTGTCGCATGTTTCAATGTCAGCCACCGTGTTTGTCAGGAAAAACAAGAATCTTTTCAGTAGAACCAAGGATTCTTTAACTGAACAATTGAACTACAAGAAAAAGAAGAATTTACATTTATTGCATTCAGTGATGAGATGCCCCTTTCCCATGCCTTTTCTCCAACGTTAGCCAGGTCTCTTAGTCTGATAAACATGCTTTATGAGATTAATTTGGTCCTGAGAGAAAATTAACTATTGTAGAGGCAGTAAGGGAGCCAAAAATAATTGGCATAATCTTTAACTTTTTTTCCTCTTAGACATTCCTTCGCATAAACTTCTTCTTTCTAAAGCATTATGTCCAGTTTGTTTATCCACTTGCTGTTTTTCAGTTGGATTTCATCTTCCTGTCTGACATGTTTGCTTTTAATTTTGCATAGATCTTCCAGTAACATTTCTTCTGGGCTTAAAAGTGAACTCTTTGGCATGTTGGTCTGATCTTGATCGTATGTTGCGCAGCTTGCAAAACTTAACAGATTCTAGTATACTTCTGCTTGATTTTAATTTTTGTGAGGTTAGAACCAATACTGATTCCGTTATGTGAAAAATGTTAATATTCTTTGTTTTCCTACAGCAGCTATATCTTTTTTGATATTTGTGGATTTGTCTGTTTCACTCTGTGTTTTATCTTATTGCTGGCACATTTCGCAAAGCAAAAGAGCAACAGTAGTATCCAGCATGAACCATATGGTGCTGTACGGACAAGAATATGACAATGAATTCAAAGTGTAAAATGTGATTGTGGAATGTGATTTAATTCTGCATTCAATCATCTTTCTTCTTTTACTAATATAAAATCATATGTTTACATTTCTGTAATTGTCATAAAAACCCCTCTAGCGTGAGTCAGCTGTTCCTCAACTTAGTTATCATTTCTTCAGTATTTTATTTTTTTCATTTCAATTTTCACATAAATCTTGCTTGGGAGATGAGGGTTTTTTCTGAAGAGCCATTAATCCTTTTACCTCACCAGGCACAGTCTTATATTCTCTGCATGCTTTTTGTAAGTATTATCTTGGTCATGAACAAGACCAAATTCTTTCAGAAAGACTGATGACAGTTGTTCAGTTCTTGTTCTTTAGACCAGGGATGGGGGTTGCTGGCTTCTTTAATATAAAGTATCTCCAAGGAAATGTGGATTGGTAAACAGAAAGAACTGTTGCCTCACTTGTTTCCGGACCAGGCAGAATGCTATTACACGAAAGACATGAGAAATCCTCAGAATTTTTCCACTGATGTTTACTCTAATGGTGATGAGCGTACATACTAACTATGGGATTCATTTAGATAAGCCAGAACTTAATCTTTAATACTTCAAGTTTTTCTTGCATTCTTCAGTAATTTTTCTGAAACAATTTTATGCATCTCTGATAGAAAAAAAAAAAAGTAATAAACCCAAATATTCCTAATGGCCCCGTCCTTTTTGTAGGTTTACAAGAAATAGTTAGGAATTAGCCTTTAGCTGCACCTGCAGCAGTGGGATGGGACAAGTCACGATGGATGAAGGACTTGCCCTTATTTAAGTCATTAGCAAAACTCATTCCTGTCAACATTTCTGCGCCCTCAGCCTGGGTCTGCTGGAATATGATGGCTCACACTGCTGTGGTTTACCTTGCTGATGCTAATATGGTTTGGAAGTGTTACTAAGCCTCTTGCGTAATCTAATTCCTGGTAATTAATCGTGTCGTTCTGTTTGTGATCAACATCCATCTTCATCTCTGATTTATACAGAACACAACATGTGTGTAAGAGTATATATAAAAGTATTTGATATATTGCCATCTTCAGTGCTCGTATGTCTTGAGTAGTTTCTAAAGCTCATATTTCTCCAAGAAGTACACAAAAAGTTCTTCTAAATACTCTTTGTACTTGTGTATACTAGTTTTTGTCTCTTTGTGAAATAGGGTGTCTTATCTAAGCATAGTTCCCATCAAGTGAGAAATTCTTCATCTTCAAGAGTCAGAATTTAGCTGTATTTTGTCAACATATTTCTCTTGACTATGTCTGTTATTTTTAAAATGAGGAGATGTAACCTGTGCACTGAAAGAAAAATTGCAAGTGGTATTTTGTAAATACAGATGTATATTTTCTTTCCGTGTCAGGTCAGCTTTAAAATAGCTTTTATTCCAGTGGATGCCTTCAAGTTACTCCATTTTCATTCTTCTGCTTACAATCAGCGTTGAAGTAGGGTCTCTTTGCCTTCTGCAGCCAAACAAGTGAGTACTCAAGACCAGTTGTAATACCTGGTTGTTTTTTAATTTAGGTGAAATACAAGGAGAATTTTGCCAAAGAGATGGGTAAGAAGCCGAAGTATGATTTAAAGGAGGCTAAAATCTACAAGACCATGAAAGATGCTCACAACATGGCTAGTGAGGTACGTTTACTTATGCTTCTCCTCAAGGGAAATGAAAAGTTTCAGATTTCTTTATCAAAGACCTCCTTTATGTTATTATATATATTCAACATCACAGGTTTTTATTAGCAGTCTCCTTTTCTGATGTTTTTTGTCCTCTCTTACCTGCAGGTGAAATACAAGGCGGATTTAAAGAAACTTCATAAGCCTGTCACGGACATGTCTGAATCGCTGATCATGAACCATGTCCTGAGCACAAGCCAGCTCGCCAGTGCCGTAAGCTCATTAACCAATCCCAGATCCGTTTGATTTTTCCATTACTATTGAGTCCATTCTGAATTGATCTCTGCTAACCGTTTCTGTGAGAATTACTCCCTTTGTTATTGGTCATGGCTCATCACCTGGTAGTGATCTCTTCCTCTACTTTCTAATGAAAATTTCCTAGTTAACTAGCAACTTGGCCACATTTGACCTCTGGGAAGTGAAATCTTCATTAGCTGTAGAGCTGCTAATATTTTAAATCCTCTAATAATTTTTAGTGGATTGATTCTTTATTACATTTTAACTGATTGCATTACACTAACAGATACCATTTTCTTCTTTTTTTTACTTTTTTCTTTACTGCTTACTATATTTAATATTTTAAATTTTTTCTGTTTTTTTCATTTCATGTTGATGTTTAACAACCCCCTGTTGTAGATGTACAGAATTACACCTAACAAAATACTTGATAATTTTACTGAGGAAAGAGAAAAATCATTATTGCCTGGCGCAGCCTTTTCATGTATCCACTGTGTTTTCTTTTTTATTTTTCTTTTTTAATCTTGGTTTTGAAAAAATCTTTGTTGCAATCAAAATGGTGAAAAAAAATACCTGTTCTTCCCCATCTTTAGAAGTCATATCTGATACTGGGAGTTAAACTTCTTGCTTTTGTTTTGCTTTTTGTATTTCTAATTTCTCTTTGATGTTCCGTTGAAGTGTTGCTTTGATTGGACCTAAGAAGTAAATTTGCTGAGGGATTTTTTTTTTGATTGAGATGATTTTTGACACCTTCCCTTCAGTACCAGTACAAGAAGCAATATGAGAAGAGTAAGGGTCACTACCATGTGGTGCCAGATAATCTTGAACAGGTTCATCTAAGGGAGGCATCAGAACTACAGAGCCACGTAAGTTGGTCGTGTGTTTCTCATTAACCCCACTCACTGAGTACCAGTTGCCATCACTGAAGTCATCCTAGCAAATTCTCCAGTATATAACAATCTCTGTCCGCTTTATAAACACTCCACACCTGGGTAAACGAGTCAGTGAGAAATATTTGCACATTTGCAGGATTAGCACACATATAAAATATCTGCATGATTTCTTCATTCTAGAGTAAATCTCAAAGTTACTTGTGTCTGTTATATATGGATCTTCTTACACAGTGTAATACATTTATCAGGGGGATTTTGCCTGTAGAAAAAAGGACCTGGTGATCACAGAAACTGGAAATTGGAAGAAGTCAGCTTGTTGCTGACAGTATATTTTCAACTGCTTTATCCATTCTAGCCTCAAGTGATACCAAGGAGAGCTCTGCCATTCTTTTTCTGCATCCAAAATTGCTTTAACCAAAACAATACCTACTGCTGCTCTTAAACGTGTCTGACATTTTTTCCCTCTGGAATACAGCAAATGGTGAACATTCCAGAGAAATTCATACCCTGATTTCGTCTCTAATCCTTTCTGTTCCAGAAACTGTAAAGCAAGAGAGAAATTACTGCTAGAACACAAAGGGCCATAGTTATTGCTCTGCTGCATGGCATGGAAGAGCAAAAAGGTTACATAGCAAAGGACTGTAAGAAAATGGTTGTTAATCAGTTTGTAGTTGAAGTTGAAGTCACTACTTGTTGCTCCAGTTTGAGATCCAGATCTGCCTCAGCCTAAGACATAGCATTACTTTATGCAGCAGTCTGAAAACTCATGCCCTAAAGGCTGGATAGTATAATTTGAAGCAAGAATATCTTCATCCGTGTGGACATTTTACTTCCTGGACACTCATGCACAGAGCTAGTTAGCAAGTCGCTAAACTGCATCTTTTCAAGCCCTGCCACTAACGCTCCAGCAGTCCGTTAACACGTAACTGGCCGAACTCAGCCAGGGTCCTGAGCAGCCTTCAAGTCAGGATTTTTACAGCTACCTGTCTTCCTTCTTGGGATCAGTAAATTCTTGAAATCTGAGCTGACACTGCTTATTCTCTGCAACAGGAAATAAATCAGTAGGGCACACACATTTTCCTGCAAGCCTGACTTTTGTTTTTACATTTTATGGTCAATAATATGGATTTCAGGAAGGTAAACAGTATTAGATGTTTCTTTTTTACCACGCATCTGTTGACCAAAGTAGGCACATACTAGTCAGTGAATTGGTTCCCTGATTATTTAGGAGGATAACTTTTTTCCTTTTCTCCTCAGGTGAAATACAGAGAAAAGTATGAGAAGGAAAAAGGAAAACCTATGTTGGACTTTGAAACTCCAACATACCTTACTGCAAAGGAATCTCAGCTCATGCAGAGTGAGGTACGGTTAAAATCAATACTGAAGACTAAAAAACTTTAAAATTTATTTTTTATACTTAAAGTTTCACAGTGATTTAGACAGGCAATTATCCTTGCATCTTCCGCATGCTGATAGACTGAAAAATTATAGCTATATCATATTCTTTATATTGGTTATGAAATAGTGCATTTAAAATTCATGAAGCTTTCTCATGTCTTGATGAAGTGTATATTATCTGTAATTTTTCATCAAGAAGCTATTAGTAACTGAAGCTTAAGCAAGTCTTCCAGTCTTTAGAAGAAGTGTAATACAAAATACATTTCACTTAAACTTTTGCAACACGAGTATAGTGTGTGTGTCGGTTATCACGGTCCACAGAAAGTACCCTGGTTATTCTTTTCACCTCAGAACTCTATTTTTGAGAAACCCATTTATTTCCTGTTTGTCTCTGCTGTCATGGTGTTCTTCACTGACCTGTCGTTCTTTTCCTCTACAGTTCTTTTCTGTTTGAAGTATAATCTTGTTCTGTCACAGATGAAGGCTTATATGGGCTGAAAAACAGTTGTATAAGGCCATTAGTCATTATGTTTGAGTGACTCCATTGAATGTTTTCTCTGCATATACAAATAAGTAGAAAAAGAAAAAAAAAGGCAGGGTCAGGTCATATTTCCATTGAAAGTAATGAGCTGTTTCATGGGCTTTAGTAGAAACAGGATTTATTGCTTTAGGGGCCCACGGCATTGACTGTAGCAGATTGTCATTGTGACATTAATACCAAACCACTGCTCCATCCTCCCAGTATTTTTTCACATAATTAAAAATAATGTAATAAATATTTGCTATTTTGCTTTTTTTTCTTCTTACTCTTATTAGAAAGAATATAAGAAGGACTTTGAAGAGTCCATTAAGGGCAGAAACCTTACTGGCTTGGAGATTACACCATCCTTATTACATGTCAAATATGCAACCAAAATAGCAAGCGAGGTAGCAGTTACTCTGTGCTTATTTCCTCTGTCAAGTTGAATAATTCCACTAAGTGTTCTCAGCAGCATTTCTTCTTCACCACTTTCTTTTTCCTAACCATTCACATTAAGCATGTTTACATATATTTTGTGTGGTGATCTAATTTGTTTTGGACATTTATTTCATTGTTCGTTAACTGTATTCATACTTACTGTGTCCCTTTCGGACACTCATCAGCCTAACTGATCCATAGCAGGGTGGATATGTGTGTGCCCTTGCAATTTATCTTGAACAGTAGTTACCATACTCTGTTCTGTTGCAGTATTTCTTATATAACCCTATACAACATTCTTTGCTGTTTTAAAAAATTCTTTTTTATTTTGGAATTTTTTGAATTTTTTTCTTTTTCTTTTTTTTTTTTTTCTTAAGTTTTGCAACAAAGTTGTAGAGGGTAGGACTCTCTTTAGTCTGGCTTTGCAGTTTTCATTTTCTTTCGTCTGCAGAAAGAGTACAGGAAGGATCTGGAGGAAGGTGTCAAAGGTAAAGGACTAACAGCTTTAGAGGAGACTCCAGACATGTTAAGAGCGAAGAACGCAACTCAAATCCTGAACGAGGTATGTCAAAAGCTATTTGGAAAAGACCTGAATGGATGTAACAGCCTCCAACTGATAAATGCTTATGGCTGTATAACACTAGTATGAACTTTGTTCTTCCCTCAAAACTCTTGAGTAGAGAAAATAAAAAGATTGTGTGTGGGTGACTGAGGATAAAACTGGGAGCCTGATCTTTTAAGTGAGCTCTTTTCTGGCTTTGCAGTTACTGTCAGGAGTATAGGTGGGAAAGAGGTGCTGTGATCGACAGTCAGATCAGTCAAGGGGTGGACTAAGCCAGCACTGTGATGCAGCGAGGCTAAGCGTAGGAACCGGAGGTGTCAGTTCTGTAAACTAGGCGTCTTAGGTCGGGAGCAGTTACCAAGGATGAGGAACTAAGGACCAAGGCTGAGGAAATAAGAAGAAAAGTGAGGAATCAGAAAGGGACTCCCATGAGGGAACCAGAGTGGCATACTTCTGCTTTGGAGGCATGCTGTGCGGCGAATTGCTCTTTTAGAACGCTTTACGTTTGATGGGTGAGTCAGAAACACCAGCCGTGCTCCTGAACAGTTCCCCCTGCCCAGGACTGGTGCCCAGTTGGCAGCTGCGGGACTGAGGGTCGAGGCAGACTTCCCCACTTTGGAAAGAGGTGGCCACCAGACAGTCAGGATGCAAACCCAACAGCTGCTTTATTTACGTGGTGGACTGGTGTAATAAATATTTCATAGCGGTTGTTGTCACAGGATAAGATTAGCTCATATTTTAAGACCCTTAACATCATCAGGCTAAAAGCTGAAAAAAAGTAAGTTTTTAGTGTTACTTATGATTTTGCTTCTTAACAAAATACTCTTAAGATAAGCATCCTTACTGGCAACAGTTTTTTGTAGTTAGTAGTGCAGAGTTATTGAGTTATTCAAAGAGCCTATATTTTATTACCAGAATATTACGGACATATTCATCTCAGTTCAGCGGAGTTGGCATAGAGAGATATGAGTTATACCCATCTATACAAAATGAATCTTTTAGACCTTAGTGAAAGAGCTCTTTGGAAAGAGTGGCTTCTGCAGCACTGAGCTTTTAGGGAGGGTATTCATTCCAAAGGGCCCCAAATGGCACAGAGAATCCTGACACCTTGCATTTTCTGGACACGCTCAGTGTGAAACATCCGTGACCACTCTTTCCTACCCCGTGCATGTCATACACTGCTCGCTCTCTGTTGCCTCTCTTCTTTACAAGTTACTGTTTCACACCAATCACTGATCACCTAAAGGAATTTACACTTTGAGATAACTGGTGGGAGAAGGAAGAGTGACCTTAATACAGCTGCCCTGTAGTGTGCTCCATTTACTGCCAGAGTAGGGCTGTTTGTTCTCAAGATTTAAGGCATAAAGTACACACTTTAATGACATAATTTGTGTGTTTAATTGTGAGTTTATGTTAGTAGTATTCTTATTTTGTGTAGTCATGAAACTATCTGAAGTTGCTAAGGGTATTGCATTCACATTGACAAAGTATCTATTTACTGTCTTCATCTGCAGAAAGAATACAAAAAAGCCTTGGAATTAGAAATCAGAGGAAAAGGTCTGACAGAACTGGCTTTGGAGACACCAGACTTTGTGAGAGCAAAGAATGCCACTGACATTGCCAGCCAGGTCCGTGTGGATATCTCGTATATCACATCTGATGTCTTCTTTAAAGGAAAATTTGATAACAGTTTTTTCTGATTAAACCAAATGAAAATTGTTGTAAAGATATGATTAAGGCATCTAAATGTGAGGTTTCGCCAACAGATCAAATACAAACAATTGGCAGAAATGGAGAAAGCTAACTACACCAGTGTTGTCGATACTCCGGAGATTATTCATGCCCAGCAGGTCAAGAACCTTTCGAGCCAGGTATCTTGAGTGAATCAATTTAATCATTGTTCATGTGGGAACCTCAAGTGGATGCTAACTTGGAGCACCTAAATAGCTATTTTGTCACAGCATTCAGGAGATACAGCAGAAAAACAAATTTCTCTAGAGCAGTGACATGGCATCTCTTACTCTGAAATTCCATTTCAATATTGAAATTAATTTATTTTAATACTGTGTAAAATGAAACAATAATTGCTATTGCTTTTGCAATACCAAAGCTAATTTTGTTCTAACTAGATTTAGCTTAATTTTCCTACTCCTTAATAACCTAATGATTAAAATAAATCTTCCACAAAGGCATAATCTGAATTTATATCAGACACAGAAGTACTCACACTTCCATAAAATACAACAATAAGTAATGTCAGATTGTTTATTACTGCTTTTGTATTAATGGAATATATTTTGTATTTTCTATCAGAAAAAGTATAAGGAAGATGCAGAAAGGACTATGCCATACTATGTGCCTGTAGCAGACACACCAGAAATGCAGAGAGTCCGTGAGAATCAAAAGAACTTTAGCACGGTACGTATATAGATAATAAACACTGTTACTGTCAAATAATATAAAACACTTCAGCTTTTTTTCATTTAATAAGGTCCCGATGTCACAATCTAATCCTGACTAGGCTGCCTTTATGTTCTCAGAAATCTTCAGTTAGAGGGTCCGCTGTGTATACAGCAGCCACTTATGCATTGCACAGGGAACCAAAATGATTCTGTAATTTTCTGGAAAAAAAACACCTTTCTGTTGCAGTGCTTTGACAATTCCTTTTCAAGTAGTAGAGAATTATACTTACAGAAGTTGTCTGTTGTTGTCAGTGGGACTACCTGCAAAATGGTATGGTCAGTAACAGAACTACACAATTGAAATGAAAAAAATTGACTTGAAATCTTTAACTTTCATTGGTGAGACTTAATTGTGTTAGAGACAATCTGGCACCTTTCAAGATTTTTCAATGAATCTAGTTAAGGATCTCCTTTGCTAATTTAAATAAGATTACTTGCAATGGTGGTACGTCTTTATATCACTAATGGTGGTTTTGAAATGACCTCCTTATGAGGTGTACTTGAAAATTAATTTTTTTTCTCATCTTCAAAGAAAGCTCTGTGAGTAAATTTTTATGGCATAGAGTCAACACTTGACATTTTACTTTAACTTTTTCAACAGCTTCAGTATCAGTGGGACCTACAGAACAGTAAAGGAAAAGTTACAGTTGTACAAGACACACCAGAAATGCTGCGTGTGAAAGAAAACCAGAAAAATTTCAGCTCGGTATAGTTATTTTCTGTTTTCAGTTCTCATTCCAAAAAATACAATTCAGTATGTTTACAAAATAACTATTTTTGGCTCTTATCTTACAGGTACTTGTTCTTGATTTGCTTAAATGCGTATAAGATTTTTTTTAAACAAAACTAATTCTATTCTAAGTAGATTTAGCTGATTTTTGCTACCCCTTTTTATCTACTGTTTTTGCGGAGTGCCCTGATTGCACTCTTTCATATATACACAGCTGTGATATAGTTAAACAATCAATCCTGTATTTAAATTGTTATTACTAGTACCCACCTTTCTTTTGTCCTGTTACCATGTACGTAGTGTATTCTTGTTGCGTTGCAACTGCCTTCTTTCAGTGAAAGTGAACTGTCTGCCTGATTTGTTTCCCATTTCATGTGTTACCACGAAGTGCCTCGTCTGCTCTTCCAGTTTGCCACTAGCACCGTTAGCGTAGTAAGTGGAAGAAGTTTGTGTAAAACATAATAAAACAGATTAGAACAAAAGGAACAAATACTAGACTTCAATCCTAAAATTAGCCTACAAATGTTTTGACATTCTACTTAAAATGCATAACTATAAATATAACAATCAGCCCCTTTTTTGCACAAATGGCACTCGTGTGGTAGGACAGACTGCAGACAGGCAATAAGGCAGTGACTGGAGAGAATCCTCCCAGTTGGCTTTCAGCCTACGCTGTTGCATACAAATCACTGTCGTGAGCCCGTATTCACTCTCTAGAAGAAATAACGTTGTTTTGTATGCTTAACCTTGTTGTCTTCATTCTAAATATTAAGATTTTATATAAAGAAGATATTGGGACTGGAACTACTATTGAAAAGACACCAGAGATGCAGAGAGTTAAACGAACCCAGGATGCAATTAGCTCGGTACAAAAGAATTTATTTTTAATACTCTACCAGTGCTAATTCAACTTGAAATAATATATTTTTTTTCCCCCCTCTTATTTCTTCAAATGTTGCTAACAGTGGCTTGGCAATAATCCATCTGTCTAAAGGTTACTTTCTAGAACTTTTTGCCTGTTCTTGTTGTTTAAACAGTAATCTTTCTAATGATTAACACTGAATTTGTTACTTACAATCCATTTCTGAAACATGAAAGCTCTTGCCATCATTTTTAATGTCATTGCAAACACAGTTTATTTAGCACAGAATCAAATAATCATTTAGTTTGGAAGGGCCCTCTTGAGATCACCTACTCCAACCCCCTTCTCAAGCAGGATCAGCTGGGGTAGGTTGCCTAGGACCATGGCCACTGGAGTTTTGAATATATCAAAGGATGGAGACTCCACAACCTCTCTGGGTCACCTCTTCCAGTGTCTGACCACCCTCACAGTAAAAAAGTTGTTTTCCTATGTTCAGATTGAATTTTCTGTTTTTTTAATTTGTGGCCATTACCTCTGTCCTGTCACTGAGCCCTGCTGAGAAGAGTAGCTCCTTCTTCTTCATTCCTTCTCACTGGGTGTTTATACAGGTTAATAAGTTCCCCCTGGGCCTACTCTTCTCCAAGCTGAAGAGTCCCAGCTCTCTGAGTCTCTTCTCATATCAAAGATGCTCCTGCTCAAAGATGCACTCATCTTTGTGGCCCTGCACTGGGCTTGCTCCAGTAAGACCGTATCTTTCTTGTACTGGTGAGCCCAGAACCAGACACAGAACTCCAGATGGGGCCTCACCAGTGCTGAGTGGAAGGGAAGGATCACCTCCCTTGATCTGCTGGCAATGCCCTTCTTAGATGCAGCCAAGGATGTTGTTGGCCTTCTTTGCCATGAGGGTGTATTGCTGGCCCATGCTCAGCTTGTTGTCCACCAGTTATCCCCAAAGCCCTTCTCTGCAAAGCTGCTTCCCAGACAGTCAGCCCCCAGCATGTACTGGGGTTATTCCTCCCCAGGTGTGGGGCTTTGCATTTCCACCTGTTGAACTTCAGGAGATACATCTCAACCCATTTCTCCAGCCCGTCGAGCTCCACACAAGGGCAGCACAACCCTTGGGTGTATCAGTCAATCCTCATAGTTTTGTGTCATCTGCAAACTTGCTGAGGGTGCGCTCTGTCCCGGCATCCAGGTCACTAGTGGGCATGTTAAACAGTTTTGACCCCAGTATGGACCCCTGGAGTACCCCACTGCTGCCTTGCTTCCAGCTGGCCCTTGTGCCAGTGGTCAAAATGCTCAGGGCACAACGGTTTGGCCAGTTCTCACCCCATGTCACTGTGCGCTAATCTAACCCGTACTTTGTTAGTTTGACTATGAGGATACCAGGGCAAAGAGTGTCAAAAGCCCTCCTAAAGCATGTCCCGTAAAGATTTTATATTATATAAAAAATTGTAACACTCTAAAATCGGAATAATTGTATGTATTGCTTTTCTTTCAAAGCTTGTAAATCTTTTTCATGCTTTTTTGAATGCTGACATCATTTTAGTGTAAGAGAGACTCAGCCAATTTATTTAATGCATAGTATGTTAAATATGTTCTTGTGAAATGCTGGGGGTTTTTTTGTTGTTATGCTAAAGTAGAAATGCGCATAGCACTGTAATTGTTAAAATGTTGTGTGATGACTCCCACCTTTGTTGAATATGATGGATTTTTACAGATCCAAAATTCTTCTTTCATTGGTAGAAAGTCCAGATGCTATCAGGTTCAAAGGTATTGACACTTGTTTTTTAGAAAACCCTTTTAGTGCCATTCGCAGTGCCATCTCAACATCTCAAGTTACCTTCTAACAGGTTGCTCGTAAAGATGCTGGGAATGCTTTAACAGCAGCTCTCTGCTCGTGTTGAAGCCAATGAGATCTTTTAAATTTTCAGTCCTCTCGAGATCAGGATAATACTCTTTATGCATCCACGTATGACTCTAGGTGCCTCTTTCACATTAGGCTGAGATTTTTAGAAACTTATAGATTTTTAATATCACAGTGTTTTGGAACGCTGCGTGAGAAACCTTGAAATGGTTCAGTTGTTATAAATCAGGGGGGTTGTTCTTGCTGGAATTCAGCTCCTGGGGGATGTTAGATACCCAAATTTTAAGCTTCAGTTGAAGAATTCTGGCTCAAACAAGCCTCTGCTTTTTCACCCTGAGCTGAGTTCTTGTTAAACCGCTTTGTAAAATATAAAGGACTTGTGTTTCTTTATTCATGTAACTTCTTGCATGTACCTGCATCAGCTGTGCTTTAATGAGAGTCCTTTTTTCTGATGTCTGCGTCTTTGTAGATTAAGTACAAGGAGAGCATTGGAAAAGGCACTCCAATTCCTGATCTCCCAGAAGTGAAGCGTGTCAAGGAGACGCAGAAGCACATCAGTTCGGTAATGGCCGATATTTTCTATTTACCTCTATACTCATGCAGAGCTCGAGCTCCAAACTGTGATAGTGTTTTGGGGTATTTTTTGTTGGAAAGAGAACAGATCTCTTAAATCCCTGTATGCAGCAGCAGGGAGTTCAAATATCTGATTTTGCAGTGACCGTTACAGGCAGCAACTTCCCTGTATTATGTCTGTGGTCTCTTCTAAACACGCAACTAGAAACAAAAAATACCCAGAATGATGTCTTTTAATTAGTCTGAAAGAAATGGATCAGCTGGAGAGAACTTTGTGGGAAAAAAATAATTGGAGCCTTTTTTGTAGTCACAAACCCTGGTGACAGCTGTAAGTAGAAGCAGTGCCTGGCTCTTCACATATCTACTCAAGTACAGATTTTAATAACCACAATGTGCTCTCCTGATTTTGAGCCACTGCTGCTTTCCTTTGATCTCTGCATACAGAATTGAGGCAGGATATGGTCTTGTGATTTTTGGTGCCTCAGATGTTTGCTGTACAACTCTGAGGAGCAGTGACACCCACATAATGAGGATCTTACAGTTTTCCATTCCTGTTTTTATAAGTACCGTTTCCCTTTTGAGCTGTTTACGATACTAATGTTTTCTACAGCTCACTTTTGCACAATTGAGTTGCTTTTTCAAATGTTTCTTCTTTTTTCTTTTACATAATTTGTTTTCCCTTGCTGTGAGTGCTTTATTTTTCTATTTTTTCATTGTTTTACTGCCATCAAGCAGTGCATTTTTTTTTTGTTAGCTCTTTTTGTTGCAAGTATTTTACTAGGTGCAAGAAGGACCATTAGTGCATTTGTAATGCATTTCTACATGATTAGGTTTTAAACCAACCCAGGTATCTCCTATGCAATTTCTTTTATGCAATTTTTTAAGTCAAACAATTACAGGTTAAGTTAAATCTAATAATATGAGAGCTAAAACTCAACTGGTTTTCTCACTAGAGACTTAAAACAAAGTAAAATCGTGGTGTTCTGAACAAATAGTCACAGAGATCAAAGTGGGATTGAGCCCCTGACTAAGTATTTTCATATTAAACGTGTCTCTAGAAGGTTCAGCTGTTTGTTAGCACCATAAAAAAACCTCCAGAGCTGTTGACTGCCGGAAAAATAATACTATTACATTTCCTAAACTAAGATGAAAAGCAGAAGGTACCTGCTCTTCATGCCAGGTCAGCAGAATATTTAACCTTGTGTCCTATTATAATGAAGTATTCCATTGACTTCAGTGTGTTCAGGCGCCTCAGTGTCCACATTAAGCACTGTGCTGAGCTGGTGCCTGGACTTTAAAAAGATGCACACTGAGTAACAGAAATTGTGCACATATTTACGTATCATCTCGGATTATATTTACCTATAAACCAGGTAAATTATCTACCCAAATGTGCTGTAGTTGTGGAAGGAATGTGATCTTCTCACCTTGCTGGGTGCTTGTGTTCTGCAGGTATTGTACAAAGAGGACGTAGGGACAGGTATCCCGACACCTCTCACTCCAGAAATAGAGAGAGTCAAACGCAATCAAGAACACATTAGCTCGGTATTTAAAAAAAAAATAAATTATAACAACTTATTTTGGCATAACATCCTAACATATCATTTGTTTTCTTCAACGGTTTAGAATCTCACCCTGATCCTGTCTTTTCCCTGGCAATATTTTTAACTCATTTATATTCCACCTTTTTTGCGCTTTAACTTTTTTTGGTGATTTACAACTTTACATGCATTTCTTTTAAGAGCCAAAACTGGCAATAAGCTGTGACATTAACGTGGTGTTTATCTTAATGCTTTATCTTACAGTATCTGTAGTTGTGTATTTACAGAATAATCAACCATCAGCCCCTTCCTTAATATTTGCCTCCAGAACAAGTGTGAAATTAATTAAAAAGTGATCCTAACGCTAAACGTAACTCACAAAATAGTCAGATTGGATGATTTTGCCCGTGTTGAGTGCTGTTTTTGTGGAAACTTTCTTGTACCTCACAGGTGTTATACAAAGAGGGCTTAGGGACTGGCATCTCAACACCGGTTACTCCGGAGATGGAGAGAGTCAAACGCAATCAAGAGAACATTAGCTCGGTATTGCTAAAGAAAACAAACCCTACCACTTCAAATGCAAATCAAATCCCTTTAACTCCTCCGTATTAAATTTTTCTTTCAGTTCTTTGCTGAATTTTGAACAACCCTTTCTTAATCAAATCGCTAAAACCCTGTCAGTATCCTTATATTTTAATTTTTCACTCCGTCTAACTTAATTGTCAATTAATTGTTCCAGCTGTGAGATTTTAACCTCATTTCCTTAAAGCAGTTAAGCAGCACCTTACTTTTCTTCCCAACGAAATAGCAGTAGGCTGAGTGATGTCACTCTCCTCCTCGATAACAAAGTCGATCCTTCTAACAGTCCTCAGACGCCCCACACCGGTTGCTCTGCAAATGAAAAACCAACTCCTAACCCTTCCTGGAGCAAAGCACTCTAACGCAACTGGTGTGTGTTGGCTCTTCTCCTGGATTTGCTGTGTTGGATGCTTTCTTATATCCTACAGGTCTTTGTAAGAAAACCTGGGTGGCATCCCCGTACCTCTGCCATATGAAAAAATGAGGAAAAATATGCATATAAGGAAAAATTACTGTAGTAATGAATTTCTATCCAGATCGTTTCTACTGCTAACACATTCCAGTCAAATGACCGTTATGTCATAATTTTGTTCTACATTCCTGTTTTAATTAGAGCAGCTTAGGGCTAATTTTGACTCACTCTGACCCAATTCAGACATGACTGCCACGAAAGTCAGTCCTGACTTGAGATTAATAGGACAGCGGTGTTAAACTTTTTGCTACATTTAATTATCTCTGAGGTCATCTCGGCTCTCTGTTGTGCTGGTGATCCTGTTGAGACATCTTAGAGGCAAAACTGCTCATTCAATTTTGAGTAAGGAAACTCCTTTGGGCAAAAAGACATAAATGCAAAGAGTTTTGAGGTAACTTGGCAGGAGCTGTGCTGGCACAAACCACTCCTGCCATGGCTGCCATTATTGATGTGCACCCAGGTGAGGTGACAACAAACCTCGTAGGCATATTAGCCAATTATTTTCATGGATTTTTTTTTTCTAGCCTTTGAACAAGGCTGACAAAACTGTTTTTCATGCTTTGAAGTTTCGCTGTATTAAATGACTTGTCTTCTCTCTCTCTCCTCCCTGTCTTCCTCTTTCCTTTCCTTCCTTTTGTTTTTTTTTTTTAAATACTTCCCTGTTGCCGCACAGGTGTTGTACAAAGAGGGGCTGGGGATTGGAACCCCAGTGCCTGTCACTCCTGAGATGGAGAGGGTCAAACGCAATCAAGAAAACTTTAGCTCGGTATTTTTGTTGTGGTTTAAGAAAAAAAAGTTCCCTATAACTATTTAACATTTGTAAATTTTCTACTTTCTCTAATTAACTTATAAACATAGAAACATCCCCTTTCTGCTCTTAAGATTTTTTTTTCATTATTAGTTATATTTTATGTCCTTTTTTAAAAAATATTTTTTAATAATCATAACACTTGGCTCTTCTTGTCTTTGATTTTTAAAGGCGGGGGTTTTTTTGTGAAGTTTAAGTTATTTTGCATTTTTAAAAACACTGTGTTTTTAATTTGCTTAATTCATTCCTCTAATGCTTTATGATTCTGTTGAAGCGTATCTAAGAATTAGGATTCGGCATTTCCAGCTATCAGGAGACTTCGTCTGAATTTATCACGATTGCTAACTGGTTTATACTTCCTAATTATTCCTGCTTTCTAGTATGTTTAGTGGACATAAAAACTATATGTGTTACCGCCATCAAATGCAGGGGCTTGTTTTGTTCTTAACTTGTTTTAAACTCCCATGTGACCATGTAGGTGTTGTACAAAGAGGATGTGGGGACGGGAACCCCAACACCGGTCACTCCTGAGATTGAGAGAGTCAAACGCAATCAAGAACACATTAGCTCGGTATTCTTTTTTAATTTGAAAAGCAGCAATTTCCCTTTTAATCTATTTTAAAATAATTTTAACACCGAGAAAATACTCTTGTGTTTCCCTGTAATCAATTTACACAAAAAAGAATATCCTGTTCCCCATGTTTTGACATTTTTTCCTTCATAATTGTTACTTACTTTGTTTTGATTAGATCATCTTACTAATGATAACTTTTAAATTCCATGTTCCCATCTCTCTTATGACTCTGAACATATTCGTTTCTTCTTTAATATCCGCTTTTCCTTTTGTTACTCACTTCAATCCTTGGTTGTTGGGTTTTTCCCCTGGTTTTACCGCATATAAAAACTAAAGTGTGTATTGCCTGACGCGAACCTGTGGAAATGACCCCCGTGTAAGAGCGCTGTGATACACGCCAGCGTAACCTGCCGGGGCGTTTATGGGATGGGTAAATGATACAGAGTTGATTTCTTTCCTCCTCCTGCCTTGTATTTAACGCTTTCTTCCTTTAGGAAGTCTTTTGCACAGAGACAGTGGCTCAAATCTCCAGCGGGTGTAAAAACAGGGTTTCCCAGTTGGAAGCACAGGTTTGCGGGGTAAAAAGTAGCATTAGGATGTTTCTCAGGGTGAGGCATATGTCATGTAAGATAGGGAAGCACTAGTAATTATAATTTCTCAGGTACCGTTTTCACACGTATGCCTTTATTATGATCACGTCTCGCTGTCCTTCCTGTAGCAAGCAGGCCAGATGCTTTGGTGGTGAACTCTGGGCAATAAGTAGCGTTTCACTCAGGGAACGGGTGACTCCGCTGAGCTCTGTGTGTACAGAAAAACCTTCAGGAAGGCGCGTTAGGACCTGGTCCTTCAGTGATGCAAGTCAGGTCAGGAAAAAGTTTACCTCACTGCTGGTGAAAAGACAATAATATGCTCCATTGTAATTTATGTAAGACTTTAATCTTTTAAATACTCCCCAGTTTTAAATGTCCACCTTGAAAAGCACTTTACCAAGTCAGGAAGGTATTTGAGCGTTCTGGTAGAAGTCATACCAGTGTATTAGTATTTATCTTCGGAGTTTTAAACTAGGTTTTTATTTTTATGGAGTTTTTTAATCCCTGTGTTTATTCAGGACCGCTCAGAAAAACATCTGTCATGTTCTGCGTGTTCTCTCAGCAGAGTGGTACTGTTGTTGGTGCTGTGTTTAATTCGGCCGTGTTACCCCACAGGTGTTGTACAGAGAGGATGTGGGGATGGGGACCCCAACACCGGTCACTCCTGAGATTGAAAGAGTTAAACGCAATCAAGAAAACTTTAGCTCGGTATTTTTGAATTTGAAAAGTAGAAAACTCCCTTTTAATCTATTTTAAAATACTTTTAACACAGAAAAAAAACCAACCTTGTTCCCCTATAATCAACTTACACAAAAAATAATATCCTGGTCCCTGTGAGATTTTTTTCCTCCATAATTGTTACTTACATTCTTGTTCCTCTTTTTTATTACACCATCTTAATAATAACTTTTAATTCCGCCTTTCTTTTGAGTCTGATTATCTTTTCTATTTTTTCGTTCTTAAAAAAGACCCCGTTTTTCCTTTTAATGACAACAATCCTTGTTTTGGTTGGAGTGGTGGGCTTTTTTCTTGATTCTCCTTAATTTACATATGAAAACTAAACTATTCAGTGCCCGATGGAAACCCGTGGAAACGACCGCAGTATAACAGTGCACTAATACACCCAGTGTCACCTGCTGTGATGTTTGTGGAATGGGTAAATGAAACGGAGTTGGCTTCTTTGTTCCTTTTGTGTGTATTTGATACTTTCTGCCTTTAGGAGGTCTTTAATGAGCTACTGTTGCCCAGAGAGTTTTTCTATATAGCTCCTGAGAAGCGAATAGAGAAGGTATTCCAGCTTTCTGCCAGAAGGCATTGCCGAGTGTTACCGTTTAGCTTTATAGTTTTGAGAAGCATTTTAATTTTTCTCTTTTATTCCAAGCTTTGGCTCGGAGCGACCTTGAAAACCGTTCGGTCTGTTTGCTCGGCAAGCTGCCTGCTGCTGCTGTTTGCTTCTTCCTTTTCCTTTGTTTAATACGGCCCTGTTACCCCACAGGTGTTGTACAAAGAGGATCTGGGGACAGCAACCCCAATACCTGTCACTCCTGAGGTTGAGAGAGTCAAACGCAATCAAGAACACATTAGCTCGGTATTTTGTGGAGGAAAAGACGTATTATTCCCTTTAACTCCACTTAAACAGAACTTTTTAACCTTTATTAAAAAGGAATGATTCCACTCCTTACTTCCATGTAATCAACTTATAAAAACATCCTTTCTTCTTCACTGTACTACATTTTCCAATGTTACTGACCTACCACTTCTTCATATATGTAATTGTTTACATTTTCCTAAATATTTTTAACCATTTTGCTCCCTCTTCCAACTTCCTTTTTCTATGTGTTTTTTTTTTTTTTTTTTTTTTTTTTTTTTTTTTTTTTTTTTTTTTTTTTTTTAAATCCTGTCTGTTTGCTGTTTGAACGCTGTTGGTGTAGAAGAGGGGGGGTGTGACTTTCTAGCAGGCTTCAGTGGTAGTCTAAAAGCTCCACCAGGAAAATGTATTTGACAGCAGAGGTTCTGTGCTGGATTTGCTGCACCTGCAAAGATAAAACCACAGACCTCTCTGCCTCCAGTCCCTCCCGGGGGCAATCCCGTCTTCATTGCTTCCAGGGGAAGCTTTTAGGCCACCTTAGAGCAGACTGAGCTCCAGCAGACTCAGATAGTTGCCTTCGTGTTGGATGTAATTATTATGGAGTTGTGATGATGTTTTTGGGTGCTTCTTGTCACTACACAGGTGTTGTACAAAGAGAGCGTGGGGACTGGAACCCCCACTCCAGTCACCCCAGAGATGGAGAGGGTCAAACGCAATCAAGAAATCTGTAGCTCGGTACTTTGCTAAGAAAAAAAGTTCCCTTTAACTCTATTTGAAGGAACATTTTAACAGTTTTAATAAATGGACGTTGTAACACTTGTTCCAAAATAACGCCGACCGTAGCTCTAAAGCAGCTTACACAAGCGATTACTTCTTACGCGTGTCTTACTCTGGTTTACAGTGGTGACTTTAACTTGTTACAGTTTTTATTGGTTTTTGAGAGTGATTTTAATGCCCCATTCTAATCCTAAAAACACTTAACAAACGCCAATTGTTTTCTCTGCAGTGCTGACATTCTTTTTAAAAAAAAAAAATAAAATTACATATTCATAACATCCTCAGCCCCTCAATATGGTATTTTTGTGGTCTCATTTATGTAGTACTTACACTATTTATTACGAGTGATCCTGTACTTAAAAAGCCAGTATGCCACACCCTGCTTCTCTAGCGCAATGTTCCTAAGGACCTTCTTGAAAAATATATGTAATGCCTAGGCCCTGAGAAAACAAAAAAATACAAGAAAAAAATGCCTTAGGCTTCAAGTTTGTCTCCAGCTCACTTTTCATTTATTGTCGCTTTCTTTGGCTCCTTTCTTATGTCTCACAGGTGTTGTATAAGGAAAACATAGGGAAAGCAACCCCCACACCTGTCACTCCCGAGATGGAGAGAGTCAAACGCAATCAAGAAATCATTAGCTCGGTACTTTGAACAGGAAACCAATTCCTAAAGAGCTGAATGAAGTGGTTAATGTGACTGCAGCAGTGTCATAGTCTGTGCTTTCTAACTTGATAAAACGAATCTGCCATGTGGCATAAACCTCCCACCTTCTCCGCTTACAAACGAATTGTAGTATCTTCTGTTTAACACTGTCTGAAGCAGGATTTTACTAGAACTAGGTTTGACCTTTTTTTTTGATGGGCGGATATTGTTTCTTTGTGGGTTTTTTTTAACCCTTTCCCACTACTGTTGTGCTTTCACGCAGCGTTGATTCCATACGGGGTCCGTTTCCGCAGCCCTGTAGGTTAATGGCAAAGCTCCCGTCGCGTCCTCTGGGAGCAGCAGCGTGCCCCAAAGCTAACCCTCACCGAGTGTCATGAGTCAAAAGCTTTATTGTATGTTGGTTTGCTTTTGGGGTTGGTTTGTTGAGTTGGGTTGTTTTTTTTTGGTGGTGGTGCCTTTTGTAATGACATTTGGATACTCCCTTGTATCCTGTAGGTTTTGTACAAAGAAAATGTGGGGAAAGTGACCCCAACACCAATCACTCCAGAGATGGAGAGAGTCAAACGCAATCAAGAAATCATTAGCTCGGTACCTTAAAAATAGATACTGTTTTTCCTTTGTGCTTATATTTTAATACAGTAACATTCTAACTATCTACTGAAAGTTGATTTTAATTTCAAAAATAGAAATATTTGTTTCTGCAAATTAATCACTCTTCTAAAATAAAATTACTTTAGCGTTAACAGTCTGATCCAGAAATTTAGGCCTTTTCTACAACTTGGTTTGTATAGCTGTGGGCTCTATCCAGACAATCTTAAGAGCTTAGGGTCCTTTGGGGAAGATATTCGTGTTTCTCTCTCTATGCTTAGTGTTTAAGCTTTCATTGGCTTTGGGGGGTATTTGACTTTAGCAAAAACCAACCAAACAAGAAACCCAACCACCCCACACCAAAACCTCCCACCTCTCTGACCCACGCGGTGGTATTGCTGTGACGGGTGATTTGGGATGCCTTAAACAGACGGACACGGAGGACGGAGACTGTTCCTGCTCTGGGTGGTGTATCAGCAATAGCTTTTAGGTGGCCTGAGGGACTGGGGAGGTGGGGAGGTGTAATGGTGCAGTGACACCAGGCGCTGGTCCTCCACACCCTTCTTTATTTGGCTGCCCAAGGTCAGCGTGACAACAAAGCTCCCTCCCAAAAAGGGCATGAATTGCTTCAAATACAGATAAAACAGCAGATAAAGCATTTCTTAAATAGTTGTGTAGGGCCCCAGGCAGCTTGCCCGAGCCCATGGAGCCATCGGCGTAGTTGGAGCTGGATAGAGCCCTTCTTTCTTAACCAGGACAATAACAAGCTTCTCCTTCAGTTTATTTTTCTTACCTTCCTCACAGCAGTAGATGTTTGGCTTTTGTGCAGTGCTGCATACTATAATCAGTCGTGACTTTTTTGAAACGTGATAACAAAGTAATAATTTGTGTTCAAATCCTTTTGCTTTGGGGCGGGGGGTTAAGATGCTGGATACATCTTCTGTATCCCACAGGTGTTGTACAAAGAAAACTTGGGGCGAGCAACCCCCACACCTATCACTCCAGAGATGGAGAGAGTCAGACGCAATCAAGAACACATTAGCTCGGTATTGTCTGGAAGAAATAATGGGGATGTGATAGAGCACTTTTTTTTAATAACTTACGTCTGCCTGGTTTTATTTAACCCTCTAATTTTTTTCCCCTCAAACTTAGAAAGCCATCTCTTAAAATTATAGCACTTAAAACATTTTTTGTCAATTAACTTTTTAATACTATTTTTCCTCTGACCTTTTTTTTTTTCTTTCGTAATGGATGGTGTTTACTCTAAACCCAGTAACATCACAGTTTTTCATTTGTGCATTTGTGACTTTGAGTTACTTTGTGATCTGTAGGTTGTGTACAAAGAAGGCTTAGGGAAGGCAACCCCCACACCGGTCACTCCAGAGATGGAGAGAGTCAAACGCAATCAAGAACACATTAGCTCGGTACTGAAAGAAGACGACAACCACCCTATATTAAAAATAACCATTCTAAACAATACCTCCACTTCTAATTAATCTTATTTTCTCAGCTTTCCTTATTTTTGCCTATTTTTCCCTTTGATTTTTACCTTCTGCTCTAGCAAATAACTTTTTAGATGCTTTCTTTCCCAAGATCTTTTCTACCCCTGCGGTGATGAGTATGCTTAAACAATAACACCCTTTACAGAATGAGCTAGGAACTACCGCAGTCTGACTTGTGGGCACCTTGTTGTACGCTGTAGGTTTTGTACAAGGAACATCTGGCAAAAGGAACTCCGACACCAATGACTCCAGAGATGGAGAGAGCTAAGCGCAATCAAGAAAACATCAGCTCGGTATGTTCTGTTCGGACAGTAAATGAAAATATGTTAAAAACGTGCTATTTCAATCCCCAAAATCTGCACTCAAATTAACAGTGCAGACGTTACCATAACTCCCTGGCTACCGACTTTGGAAGTATGAAGCAACCATACTAAAATCAAATCCTTTAATACTTGCTTTTTACTTCCTCTTGCAAAAGACTGTTTCTTTCTGTGTAATTCACTGCTTTATTTTGCATTTGGTTTTTTTTTTTTTTTAAACAACAGTGAACATATGTTGCCTTCAGGCCTCTTGCAAATATCTTCTGTATTTAATGGTCTTACACTGTATGAGAGATAAAATGAGCATTCTTCAGTGACAGTGTACTTTGGGACAGCTTTCTGACAGTCTGTATAAAAACATGACAAATGTGGAAATTAGGCAGGTCTTTAGGCAGGCTACTGCAGCGGTAAATCCTGACATACCCCATCTGGAGGTACCCCATCAANCATTCTTCAGTGACAGTGTACTTTGGGACAGCTTTCTGACAGTCTGTATAAAAACATGACAAATGTGGAAACGGTCTTTAGGCAGGTTACTGCAGCGGTAAATCCTGACATTCCCCATCTGGAGGTACCCCATCAGCCCGTGTAGAGGTTTCTACACACATCAGATCACAGGATCACAGCAGGCGAGGGGACCTTTACAGGCCCTCTGGTCCAACCCCCTGCCACGAGCAGGGACAGCTTCAGCTGCATCGGGTTGCTCAGAGCAAAGTGTCTGCAGGAGCACGATGCAACTGTTATCACTGAAAACCAAACCCCTGCGAACCCAGCAAACATTGTGCTGTGCCAATGATAAATACAGGTCTAATTATGCTGTCTCTGTTTCACACTGATAACTTCAGTGAAGTCAGCGAGGTGTGTCAGGTATACGGAAATGTTACCTGGAGATTATTACTGCATTACCTCTACCTCTTGTTACGTAGTTAAAAAAGGTAAGGATCTTTTAGTTAAGAAAAGGAATGTTTGGGATCAAGTCCAGATCTTCCTTTGTGAAAAACAATTCTGCTTTGCGTTCTAATGTTATTCACCAACACAGCTGCTGCTGCTTTCCCCCCTCCTTTGCCAGGCGATGTCAGCGCAGCTCATTCCTCACCACGCAGAAGTAGTTCTGTGCCCTCTGCTCACCCCCTTTTCTTGTCCGGCAGGTTCTTTATTCAGNAATGTTATTCACCAACACAGCTGCTGCTGCTTTCCCCCCTCCTTTGCCAGGCGATGCCAGCGCAGCTCATTCCTCACCACGCAGAAGTAGTTCTGTGCCCTCTGCTCACCCCTTTTCTTGTCCGGCAGGTTCTTTATTCAGATAGTTTCCGAAAACAAGTACAAGGCAAAGCTGCGTATGTACTGGATACACCCGAAATGCGGCGTGTCCGAGAGACCCAGAAACACATCTCTACAGTAAGACCATTTATAGATCTATTTTTAACTTGGCAAGTGAGTTAAATAAAAACCTTTCTGCTGAGACATTCCGGGGTTGGCAGCTCAAGGACAACATAGAATCATAGAATCATAGAATGGTTTAGGTTGGAAAGGACCTTGAAGATCATCGAGTTCCAACCCCCCTGCCATAGGCAGGGACACCTCCCACCAGACCAGGCTGCCCAAGGCCACGTCCAGCCTGGCCTTACATGCATATAACCAAGTTCGGTTACCCAAATTCTTAAACGCTAAAGGGAAGAGTGACTGTAGGAAAGGTGTGTTTGGGATTAGGGGCTCTCCCATTGCTCCTTGGGGTGGAGAAAGTAAAAGTTCAGAACAGCAGTGCACCGCCGTACTAGAAAGTCACCCGAGGTAAGCAGGAATAGAAATTATTCATCCAAGCTACAGAGAGCAGACATTTCATTTTAAATTGCAGGTGAAATACCATGAAGATTTTGAGAAAAGCAAAGGTAGTTTCACACCTGTAGTTACCGACCCCATTACAGAACGCGTGAAAAAGAACATGCAGGACTTCAGTGACATCAGCTACAGGGGCATTCAAAGGCGAGTGGTAGAAATGGAGCGAAAGCGCGTGGACCAGGATCAAGAGAATCTCACGGGTAAGCAGGACCGGGGCTTTAGAGCGACTCGAGGACTCCATTGCCCCAAACCCCAGGCTGACCTGGATGAGCCGTTTTACTGAAGCTCAGCCACAGCAGTGTGAGTTTGTCATTACTTGGAGGTGATGTTTCCATCTGTCCATTTTGAAAATATTCTCTTAGAGCGGCCGTAAATCATCTGGGGTCTGCCTGTCCCGTTCTGCCCAACTTTGTAATGTAACACTAGATTTACATTTCTTACTTATATTTTGAACTTCATCTCTACGCATCCTGGAGACATACCTTAGCTCACTTGATGCAGACTGAAGTTATAAAAAATAAAAGCCTAATCTGTGCTATAGGTTTGAGAAAGACAAATTTATGAAATACTGCTTTTCTGATACACTTTTACTCCTATTTGGGGCAGACACGTACCGCTCACACTCTTTAAAAGTTGCTCGAGCTACAGCTTCTCCTCAGAAAATGCCGTTTCTCTTACAGGTCTTCGCGTGTGGCGCACTAACCCCGGGTCAGTCTTTGACTACGACCCAGCGGAAGACAATATTCAGTCCAGAAGCTTACACATGATCTCTGGTTTGTTCCATAGTCTGCACTGCTTGTGCAAAATCGGTTTTAAACTTGGGCAAATCCAACCAATAAAACTGAGGGTTGGGGATGGCGAAGTACCGCTCAGGGCTCGACCTCGGCACGCGCAGCCTTACCGCTGCCTTCAGCCGCTGCGTTAAACACAGCCGGGGTTTCAAAAGTTACACAGGGGGACAGTTCTTGTGAGGATTAATGGTACCCAGAGGAGAAACTGTCTATAGCTCCTCCTCACCAGCAGAACTGTATTTGTGCTTGCTACATAAATAGAGCTAATGTTTAATATAGCTATTTCTCAAAAAATACGTTGTTAATGTTACTGTTCTATAGAAGCAGTCTAACACAGGCACAGAGCGGGCTGTTTATATGATGCACAGATAGCATGATGCACTTGCTTACCTGTCACTTGTGCCTCCTTTTTAAATAACTCTAAAAATACTGTTCCTCAGTTACTTTTTTTTAAAAAAAAAAAAAAAAACAACTCCTTTCCTGCTAATTGTTTGAGAAGAGCTGCGTCCCAAATGATAGACACCACAGTCCAGGCACGGCTCAGATCTGTGTGTGCTGATGAAGGAAAACGTGGGATAATTGGAATAAAAAGTTTGGAAGTAGCTGGCACTATAGGGAAGGAAAATTCTGAATATTAAAGATAACGGGGGCATAATCATTGTGTCTTTTTGAGTAGAACATCAGCACTGTGTCCATAGAATACCAAAAAAAAGCCCTGGCAAATACCATTGAGTACCCATAAAAACACTGATTAATTCATATGCTTTTTTCTATAAAGTTTATAAAATACAGTAATCAATTCTGCTTCACATATATGCAGCTTTTGTCAGTTTTCTACTCAATAGAAGCACAACTTCTCTGGTATTGGTAACAAAGGTAGAGAGTTTTAGGTATTTTTACAGAATGTGTAGGTGCATACATACGTATTTACATGTGTGCATATATACAAAGGAACCTCTATATGTGTGTGGGTATATACATATATCTATATGTATGTGCACATGTATTTTTATGTGTCCATCTCCTTACAAAACAGAGACATAATTTGGTTCCCGCTGCTTTCTCCTCGCAGTCCAAGCCCAGCGCCGCAGCCGGGAGCACTCCCGCTCTGCCAGTGCCTTGAGCCTCAGCGGTGGCGAGGAAAAATCCGAACCCTCCGACGGTGTGGATCAACATTTGTCCTACTACAGCAACGGGGGCTTCTTCACCACCACTACAACAGGTACGAGGAGGACAAAAAAGCCGTTTATTCATATATGGGGACAAATGGTATCCAGACCATCTGGCAGGGCAGTGCTGGTCACGGGCTCATGGTCAGCAAGTCCTTTAGCCAGGAAAAAGCACAGAAATACACCCGCAAAGTGTTGAGTTATGGACATAACCAACAGGTGGAAGGTTGTATTTCAGTGGGTAAAAGGCAGATTTGACCCACCTGTTGACCTATCCTGTGATCTTTAATCAATGCAACTCCAACCCTATTGCCAATTCTGTAATAAACAATATAAATGTATTTTCTTTTTGTAGCGGGCTACAAACACGCTAAAACCATTGAGTTACCGCAACAGCGGTCATCGTCAGTTGTCACCCAGCAAACAACAGTGTCATCGGTTCCTTCTCACCCATCTACTGCTGGTGTAAGTAACACGGCTCAGTTGCATTAAGCCACAATCCCAGGGCTGCTGCGGGAGCCAGTTTGGCTGCCCAGGAAAGGTGCAGAACCGGGAGGGCTCCGGCAGCCGATGGCATGTGCTCCATCCGCTGCAGACCACGGTAACTCAGTACCAAGCACCACGTAAGGTGCCCACCCCCTGGGCTGAGGCTTGGTACAAAACCAGGTGAAGGTGTAACAGATCTGCTCGAGTGGGACAGACCCTCTCCTGCTCTTGAAAACTTCAAATTAACACTTCTTTCTGCTCCTGAGGTGGAGTCTTAGAGTAGACATGACAATGGGTACAGCATCACCTCCCCACGCCATCTGCTGGGAGGCAACACCTTAAAGTTACAGCTGAAGCTGTCTGGAGCCGATACTGCTCAGATACTGACGCTGAACAAATGCTTTCAGAGTGTCACTAACACATGGGCTGTACCCTCAGGTACCGCAGTACTTGGGTAACGGAGGTACTTCATTACTGTGAACCATTCGTGGTCTGAAATCAGATTTAAAAGACCAGCCAGATGCTGCCGTCAGTACTTAGAGAGTACTGAAATGAGTCCAAACATAACTGCCCCTCAGGCGGCTCTTACATTTTGGTTCTCACCCACAGCTCTGGCTGTCAGTGCTGACCGCGGGGGTCTGAACGCGTCTCTTGTTTTCTCTGCTCCCCCCCTCCCCTTTCTTAAAACTAACAGAAGACCTACCGGGCCATGTACGACTATATGGCGGCTGACGCTGATGAGGTTTCCTTCAAAGATGGCGACACGATAGTAAACGTACAAGCGATCGATGAAGGCTGGATGTACGGCACGGTCCAGAGAACCGGCAAGACGGGCATGCTGCCCGCCAACTACGTGGAAGCTGTCTAAACCGCGGCCCGGCTTTCCGTAAAGCCTATCCGCATGGCACAGACACGCCGGCACGTCTCAGCCTAAGCCTTAGAAAAGGGTTTGTAACACTTTTTCCAGAGTGCCTTATTGTCTTCCATGGTGATAGTGCCTTACGAACCATGAGGTAAAGAAAGAAAAAAAATAAAAGGAAAAAAAAAAAGAAAAAACTAACTGCAGAGCAAAATACTCTTGAAACATCTTAAACATCCTTTCAAAACATTTTTGAAAACTACCTGTAAACACAGCACTAGGCATTGCTTGCAAGAACTGTGTTTCTTCCAATATCACAAAAAAGGGTTTTTTAAACCACTGCCTGGATTGTCAAACATCTCACCACCACACCCCAGCCCAGCCCAGCGTTTAACGATGCCAGAGCTGCAATCCAGGTCAGGGTCTCTGAAATTCTATACCTGTACTTAAGACTAAGACTACCAAGTATTACCTTATTCATTCTCCCATAAAGAGAGTATTTTTCTGGGCTATTCTAAAAGGTTTGAATGTATTCACTTCTTTTCTATGTAAGCAACATTTAAGCTTCGTATCTCAAACCAACGTTTAGCTAGGGGGGAGGGAGGGGGGGAACCCCACAAACCCAACCACCTCTCCTTCTGCTTGCTGAGCTCTTACACCTGTGTTTTTCACGCAACTGTCCTGGGGTCAAAAGCTGTTATTACTTGTAAATTAGTGACTAAATAAAGCTGATGTTTCTGCAGTACGTTTGATGTATTCACTCATGCCGACGAGCAGGAATCACTCTCACAAAGTGGCTTTGTTCAGAAAACTCTCCTGAAAAAGGGAAAGAACGCAGGTGGTGATGGAGGACGCAAGAGCCACGACAGAGGCCACGCTCCGGGGGGCTGCGACTGAACGGGACGGATGATTTCATACCTGAACACGGTGGGTTCTGCTTCACCTGCTGAAGCACCTGGAACCAGCCAGTCTCCAAGACAGACGGAAATAAGCAATTACTGGATACTGTGTCCAAGAGAGACTGGAGATTAAAACCAAGCTAACAGTAGCAGGAGTTGCAGCATTAACGCCGAGGGCTCCGTTCAAGGGGAACGCGCAGCACGTCGGGGCGTACGCAGCCAGCTGGAGGGGAAACGTCCTTCCTCTGCGCGGGATTCAGGAGTGCCAGCACTGAAGGGTGTTGGTTTGAAGAAGCCAACACCCGTTTGATGTGTGTTAAGAACATCCTTATCTGTAAAGGTCACTGGGTACCAGAGTTCAACAAGCCTAAGGAGGCAGATTTGGCACCAAAATAACATTTTCAAGAAAGCAAGAAAACCTACAGCCAACTCCTTGCTGGTGCTGTTCTCATTACAGCTCCAAGACACCTCTTTGTCCTGCTCATTTTCTTCATGAGATGCATGAAGAGGGCAAGGAATATTTAAGAGTCTTGCTGATGAGACACTCCCATGTCCCTGAGCACCCACCCAGGCAGCAGTGATGACCTTCCGAGGTCCCTCCCAACCTGGAGAATGCACAGCAATGCTGCGGGAGGGCTGAACAGATCTGAAGGGGGGAAAAAAAACCCAAACCCCCCAAACCACAAGGACATTCACAAGTTTGGGAACTGTTCGCTGGTTTATTTGTCCATGTGTAAGTTCTAAAACCACCTGCAGCAATTCCTGTCGATAAATGTCCTTTTTGATAGCTACAGTACAATATATACAAATTAGATTTCCAGAGTAAAACCCGAGAACTCTCTCCGAAGGTCTCTGAGAAGCAGCAATGCATTCCATGCAATTAAAACTCAAAATCATAAATTATTAACCAACATTTGCCATGATAAGTCTGTACATAATATACAAAGAGCTCTTGTCAAATCCATTCATCTCCCCATGGAAAAAGTCTTCTCCACAGAAGAACTGCTGCAAACAAAGAACACAGGAAAAAGCCTGAGAGGTTTTGCCAAGTCTGTCCCCTGGAAGGGGACGCTGCATTATCAGCTTCTTAGTGTGATTCTTACAAAAATACATGCAAAAATAGATGTCATCCAGTTGCCAAACAGCAGGTTCCTGGGCTGTCGCTGCTGTCAGGAACGAAGCACAGCTTATCTCGGTACAAAACGGTGCTGAAGTCTCTCTGGCAGGGTCAAGGAAGGAAACAAACAGGGGCAGCAGATGAGCAGAGCCGTGAGATCGATCTCTTACCAAATCATAAGGGTTTGCAGCAGTAAGAACACTTCGGATTTGAAAAAATAATTTAACTACTCTGCTGGTTTGGTTTCACAGTCTTTGCTATTGCACAACTTTGTCAAGTTTTCTTTCGCTACCTGAAAGAAATATGCATAGCAATAGGATAAAATACCTCTAACAGGGAATACGCAATCCCACAAATTAGAACAAACAAAAAAAAAGAAAAAAAGGAGGGGGGGGAACATGATAAATTTTGCTCATATAGGTGTTAAAAAAAAAATCTTCTATAGTACAAAATCCACAGTTTAAGGAGTAATTCACCAGTAGGAAAAGCAGGTTTTTGGGAAAATTGTTGTAACAAAATCCTCCTTACTTAGAAATGACAAGCAACTAATCAGCACTTTCATGGGGTGGCGATTTCCAGCGGGACTGCAGGTTTTTCATGATACAGTTTGTCATGCCAACAAGTTTTTCTTGCATCTCAAAAAGTTGGCTTCCCGAATAGCCATGAAGATCCTCCGAGGTCAGCTGAGCAGCGAGCGCATCAATCTGGCTCAGGAGATCTGCCGCGGGCTGGTCGCTTGTGTTCAAGACCACAGGTTCAATCAGATCTGGAAAGGAAGGAACAAGGGCAGTGCGGTCTGTGTGTCTGGGTTTCAGTCTAAGCAGAAGTACGTTGCTGCGGAATGTTAAAGCCTCTTTCGTACAAAATAACATATCCAAGCAGTCTACAAAGTATTTGGGGCACACAATAGGAGAGCTGCTGACAAAGGCAGCCCTCAGAACTCCACGCTACCCTTCTTTATGGTACCTTTCGTGATATTTGATCATGACTGTACAATAAAATTAAGGGCAGAAATGAAAATATTCAATCCTATGCAGATGCTGCCAGCGTCCTTCCAGACACCTTATCCCAAAGTCCAACTTTTAAACCGGACAGCTCAGAAGTCACTCCTGGGTTCTTTGTTCTCCAGTTAACCAAATGCTTCAGGAGTCTTGTAGGAAGAACAAATGTGGATTCCTGTTTGAGCTCTCAAGCCAAACTCCCCAAATGCACAGAATTCAAATAGAAATCTAGGCACCCAGATCCGAAACAGGTATCCAGGGAATTGCCCCCCTCCTGTCCCAGCCCCGGGATGAGGCACTGCTTCACCATCTCCGCTTCATCGTGCTCGTTTCTGTGCACGCCCAGAAGCACAGCCCTCACTGCGGTATTAAACAGCTCCGGGGACATACCCGGCTGAGATTCAGAGGTGTAAGTACTTCGAGCCCTGCTTAATTTGCACTTCGCATCCTTATGCGAGCTTGTTCAGGGAAAACCAGCATCTTTCCCTCCAAATATGCAACAAGTTTTAAAAAGCCATTGCTACAGCGCTTTGGTTACCTCTATCACCCATCTGATGTGCTAATATTGGCTATGCACACTCTCCCCCCCCAAAAAAAGATCAAGCATTCCCATAAGGAGGGAATGAAGCAGCAATAGGCAGAAACACCCCAATCACGAGCAGAAAGCACACGATAGGTACCTGTTGCAAGTTTTTCTTCATCTACAGAAAGAGATTTATCCTCTATGTTATTTACGGGCTTTTCTGCATCTTCAAGCACTGACATTTCCTCAAATGCTCGAGATTTTACCTGAAGATTTTTTTGTGAGAGAACAAGAAGAAAAAAAAGATTACACGGTGGGACATGTTTTAACCCCGTAACAAACACAATTCTTATTCCTGTTAATAATATTGTAACTAAGTCACGTCTCTACCTTGAATTCCCATGTCACTTCGAGAGGTAGAGATTACATTTTACAGTGCTATTTCTAATGGAGGAAAATGACATCATTCCTCGCGATGGATGGTAGCAGTTGATCGGGCTAACATTGGCTTTCGGGGTACTAAAATGAAACTGTACCTGTTGCTCATGATATCCTTTAAGAGCTTTTTTAACATTGGAAACTTTTGGAGAGCGGATGGGAAGAGTTTTGATTTCAGATGCTGTCAAAGTACTCAGGTCACCCACTGTCTTAATGTTCTTTGCTCGAATGAGCTGCCCCAAACCTCTGGTGCTGCAGCAGGGGAGGAAAAAAAGGGTTTGTTAGGCGAGAATTGTAGTCCTTTCTGCCTGGCACGGTGGAGCACAAAGAAATCTTACACGAATGCAGATTCACAAGCACGTTCTCTCTGCAGAAGCACACCTTCTGGCAGGTTATCCTACAGCCAGCAGTGACCGGCGTCGTAACGCCCACTCCTGTGTGACATGAGTGGGAGGAAAAGGAGCCGCGCACACTAGAAAAGGCCGTTCTGAGCAGTTCCCACTGCACGGCTATAGTTTGTCGTGACAAGTTACCAAAATTCAGATCAGAAAACAAACTAGCTGAGCACCCAGCCTTTGTATGTTTGAAATGTAGATTTTTTTTTTTTTTCTCCAAAATCCCACTTCACCTCCAATACACAGCAAGCTCCAACTGCTTCGTCGGGGATCTTTAAGATCAGTCTGCTGTGCCACATGAAACGGAGAAAGCTCCCCGTGTTCCCGGGTGTGAGCTTTTCGCAGCCTTACAAAAAAGACAACCTGAATGATTCCACAGCAGTTATGCCTCCCCCCCACCAAACCAACCTACCTGCTCTTAAAAAGATTTTGGCAAAAAATGCCATCACATTTTGCATCAGAATATTTGGTTCTGCAGCCTCAGTTAGAATAGAGTTTCTACTAAAACACCATCTGCAAGAGCAACGATCCACTTACCATATGTTCGATGTAATCTGAGGTAAAATTACATCAACCGGTGCTTTGCAGCCGACTAAGGCAGGATACACGCATTCTGTAGGGCAAGGCAGCGATTCCTTCACCATTTCCGTGATCTAGAATAATACAGAAAAGTTATTAAGTTAACTATCACCCAACTGAATACAGGAAAAAAAAAAATAGAAGAGATACATGAACCAAAGCACTTCTTACTAAACACTTCTTTGAGCTCTTAAATTTAGGGTTACGAGATCCTGGGGACAGAAATCCTTTGGTTGGAGTGGTAATATGCTGGATAGAAAAAGAGGAAAAAAAGATCTCTCAGGATCACAGGAATGCAGTTAATGATAAGATTTAGCTACCTACATCTCGGAGCGCATTTGCCTTCAGAGAGTAACGGAACGAGTCAGGCTAAACCCCTTAGAACCATTTCTTACGCTTACTGATTCTCTGCTCTTATAATTGTTCACAAGTGACAGTGAATATACAGTAAAGCAGCGTTATCTACGATAAGTGAGAAACGCGAGTACTTACAGCATACAGAATAAACGCAACAGAATTTACCTTAGCCTGAATATTTGATAAAATTTTAAGGCTTCGGGAAGATGGTGAAGAATGGGATCTAACGACAGGACTTCTCCTGTCTATGTCATCTGCCAGTCCTTCTTGATAAATTGGATTTGCAAAAGAGACTCGGCGGATCTGTTTTTAGAGAGAAGTAGTTTTTAAAGTATGAACTCCAACCACCACACGCTGGTGAAGTGAGTCTGAGGAGACAACATAGCTCAGTTTGAAATAAAGTCATTAAAGTTCTTGAATGACACAGATGACGTTTCACCCAAGGACAGAAACTGCAGCTGCCTTATTGCCAAAGGGAACATTAAATGCATTCTGTAAAAAGCTGCTCCAACCCGGGGCAGGACCGTGGCTGTGCACACAGCGGTTCTGCAATAGCGTTTGTTGCGCCGCAACCAGGCAGCAGGTTAGAGCCCGGCCAAGGCAGCCCCCCACCCCGAGCCCCGATAACGCAAGCCTGGCAGGGCTTGTGCCTTCCAAAAATTAACCTGTAAGGCTTCAGCGTAAGATCATTTACAATGAAAAATACAGTCAATAATTGAACGTATTTGGAGCTCATGACACTACAGACAGTTACATATCCCAGTTATGAACGGAATGTATCACCTAATGAATCACATGGCAATACCTTATTAGCAGGTGACAGGGAATCATCATCTTGGTTTCTTTTAACACCTCTCTTCAAAATGCTAGTGGATGGAGAAGCTGAAGGAGACCACATGCAGCGTGCCTGCATACCATTAGGGCTTTCATTAACTAACACTAAGGAATTGTCATCTTCCGGCTTTTGAGGTGAATCCACGCTGTTATTTTCTACTGCATCGTCTTCATCTAAGGCCGCATCTTCAGGCACCGTAATTTCAGTTTCCACTAATTCCTCCTTCACCCCTTTATCTTGAATAATGCAAGTTTCTCCTACAGTATTCTCAGCTGCTTCTTTATCCTGATTGCTTTGTAGCTCATCCGTCTGTTTCTCAGGTTTGCTAACATCAATCAGCGCCTCAGGCATCTCCTCCAGTTGTCCATTCTGACTTATTTCTTCCTTTTCTGTAGCTGCTGGTTCTTCACTTTCCGTCCCTGCAGCCAGATGGCTGTCACCAGCTTCATCTGCAGCACGCTCAGACAGACACTGTTCAGGCGAGTCACTCTGGTCAGGGGGTTCTTTCCCTTCCACTACAGAGTCAGTAGTTTCACCTGTGATGCACTCTGCATTCTCCAGACCTGCTACAACACCACTTCCTTGCAGATTGTCCTCAGACGTTCTCTCTCCTTCCAAGTGAAATGCAGTGGGTTCCTTCAGAGGATGCAAAGGAGTGCTCATTGCACAAGGTGCCATGGACAAGATCTCGTCCAGATTTGAATTACCAGACACCTCTGATGTATTTACAGAGGTCTGAACTGGGGTGGTTTGGGGCTCACTCAGCTCAACAGTGTTCTCAGGTTTTGATTCCGTGAACGACAGTACTTGCTGCTTTGGCTTTGGACAACAGCAATCGCAGTTCCTTAGTCTTTTCACCCTTTTGCTTCTTTTGTGCTGACACTCAGGTATTTTCAAAGAGGAAAGATCACCACCTGAAGCATTTGCTCCTGGTACATGTTCAGGCACAACAGTTGGACAACTGTCTTCTACGTTTGTTTGCTTCTCAACCTGTTTGTTTTCCTCTGGGGCTTTCAAATCCTGATCAGATGCACACACGTTGGTGAACGATTCCATTGATGTGTTGCTCTTTTGTTCCACGTTTGCGTTCTGTGCACCAGGCGAATCCTTTGAGCTGGCAGATCCCCCGGCTTTGCTAGCAGCTGTAGGCATTACTTGGCGTTTGGGGTCACATGCTTCAGATGCCAATGCAGCATCTGCGCTGAGTTCAGGGCTTAGTTGACCTTTATTCGTTTCCAGCAGGTTCTTAGTTTCACTTCCTTGGGAAGACACCTCATGGCTACGGCTTCCTGGCTGTAGATCTTTCAATTTACCTTCAAAAGAATCACTTCTATTCTTCACTTTTGCAGATCTTTTCTTCCTTGTGCTTTCTTCCTTGGTCTCGGAGCCATCAGCCTCTGAATTTTCTATGCTGGAGAGCAATCCTTGTGAAGATCTTCTCGTGTGGTACCGTGGGTGTTCAATCTTCTTCTGACCTACTGTACTTGAGCTACAGTCTTGACCTTCCCTGTCAGTCTTCAAGTTATCTTCTGACCTCCTGGCACTTTTATTCACGTCCTCATCAAGGCCCCTTGAAGCAGGAGATTCCTTTGAGCTTAAGTCCTCTGCAGCAGTTCTCTCAGACAGGTTGCTTTCTTTTTTATTTGTATTTTCCATAGTTTTCCCAGAAACTGCTTTCTGCTTTTGGGATACATCATCTTTAGGCTGCGGCACCTTCTTTTGCCCAGATTTTTCATCTTCTTTATGTCTGTCTCTCTTTTGGTGGCCATCTTCCTTATCTTGACTACCTGCTGTACTTTCTGCAGTTTCTGACCGTCGTCTTGAAGAACGTCTTGGTAGTTTCTGATTAGGAGACACATGTGGAACCTGACTATCATCGCCTGTTACCTGCTCAGATGAGACGGTCGTCTCTGGGGGTGTATTTTCTTTAGAATCCGTATCTAATGCCTGGACCTTTTCTATTTCTGCTATCGTATCTTCAGCTTTTTTAATTTCTTCTTCCGTAGAATGGAGAGCTTGGGACTGAGCAAGGAGAACATGCTCTATGTCTTCTACCGTAGAAGACAGTTCAGGACTATCTTCCATACTGCTGGAAGCAAAAGACTCTTGCGCGCTCTTCTCTTGTTCTGACCTAGTGAACAACTTGGGCCGCTTATTTCCTTGGTGCTCCATTTTACTCTGCCTGCGCGTTAGCCTTCGTATTGCAGTAAATATTTGTTCAGACTCCAATTTTGAAGGCTTTTTATTGTCTTCTCCAGGTTTTTCTGCTTTAGCACCACTCTTGCACGCATTTGTATTTTCCTGTTTACCTACCACAGAAGCACTTCCAGACATCTCAGATAAACTGTTTAATGCTGAAAGGCTGAAGGGTCTGTTCTCTGAACTACCAAATTTCTCCAAAGTAATAAAAGACTGCCGTCGGCTTGCGGGCTGCGGTGTTCCGGAAATTACGTCACTTGAAGTTGAACTGCTGCTGACATTTGAAGTGCTTTCGTTCCCTACTGAGGGCTCCTTTGAAGCCGTTTCCACAGTACTTTTTTCTAATCCCTCTCCAACTGATGGCTCCTCCGGCACCGTTTCAGCCGTCTCCCTTTTTGACGCTCCCTCACTGTTTGAAGTTGAGCTCTCCTCGATGTGAGTAACAGGTGACTTTTTCACACCGGCAGCATTCTCAGAAGGATTATCTGATTCGTTGGTGCATCCTTCACCCTTTGCATTTTCTTCCTGTCCCAAAAACATGAACAGCAAAGTATGGTAGTTTTACTATGAATAGAATATAAAAAAAACCCAGCTCTGGTGGAACAGAATACACCACACCTACAAGGTTTTTCAAACCACCCTTCCTTCAAATTATTGTATTATCTGTCCTTCAGTAGGTATAAAAGGCAAAAAGTTTTTTTTCAAAGCCATTTAATCTCAAAACACAAAGAACTGCAAAACTGTTTTATTTGAGTTTTGCAAAAGATACTAAACCTATTACTAAAACAGTTTTTAGGAAAAATCTGCTGTATTTTCCCTACTGTCTGTTCAGCGCTACAGTTGATCAAGCCAGCTGTTTAGCCAACTCCTCTCCAAAACCAAACAGATCTACACTTTGGACTTAGAAATTTCCCCCCCAAAAAACCATACTGTTTAATCCCCCTTAAGCCCTTACAGCTTACATGGGAAAAAAGGTGTTACGGAAGAGCAGTCAGCAGCGTCAGCATTCCTAACACAGTCAGGCAGTTAAACAATCCTCAGAACAGCAGCACAGTATGTCACAGCAGGTCTGTGCTACAGCTTTCGGGCAGTTTTATCCCAATAAAGTCAGTGGTAGCATACAGACAGGACAGACCCCTAAGTCCCTACAATACCTCTGAGTAACAAAACTTAAATACATCCGCACTGAGACTACTTATCTAAATCCTCCCATTTTGAAATTAAGACAAAATGCTTAATGATCGTCCCTTTCTCATGTGAATTGTAGAAAGCAGAAGCACAGCCCAGTGACACTGCAATGGTATTACATTCAAACATGGTGATGAGAAAGAATACAAACCACCAAAGTAATTAGTGTCTTCCACAGTCACAGAGCCTGCGTCAGTATTATCAGACATGGAAAAAACAGAGGAAGCCCAAGAAAAAAGAAGATATTCTCAAGAGTATTACAGGTTAATCAATACAGAGAAAAGAAATGACTCCTCTGATCTATTACATTTGGGGTACATTTATTTTGCTTGAAGAGTTTCCAAATCAAGCGTAAAACCATATCATAAAGAGTAATCAAAGAGTTTTGCTGTTAATTACCAGAGCTACCGATATGAAGAAAACATCACTGGTATGGCTATAATTCTGATATCTTCATTACCATTAGACAAGGAGAAATTACCTGAGGCTTGGTTTTAGTATCTTCTTTTGCGTTTTCTATTAAAGATGATTTTCCCCTAAAATAGAAGTTACTTAGATTAGAAGTGTAGCAGAAAAGGGGTACACCTTTAATGTATGCACTGGCCACCTCTACTTACAAAGAATCTTCCTGGCTTTGAGTATACTGAGAAAATAAGGTAGTATCTTGCGATGCGTCCAAATTGTTGTACATAACAGGAATATCAACTCTGAAAGAAACCCAGAAAAGGTAAGTCAGACTTTTTTAAAAAAGAAAAAAGATAAAAGAAGGATAGGGCAGTGTAACGCATTCATCACAAAAGAGCGGATCCTTGTATGAAATGGACTGAACTTCCAAACTCCCAAGACTACTCAAACCGCAACACGCACCCAAGCGGGGACTGCGGCACAGGCTGTGGGGCAGCAGGCGCAGAGTGTCAGGAGACTGCCTGACCCCACGCTCCAGCCCCTGCTCTGGGCACAAAAGATGGTATTGCAACCGGCTGCTACCACCTCGCACGCCAAGTGGCCCAAACTGCAAAGTGGATGCAGATCATGATTTATCTCCTTATTTCAAGACCGCTGTTTTCAGTTGTGTTAAATCTTTTTTTACTTTCAAACATGCTTTTGGGGAAAAAGCGCTGTGATTGGGATCCTACTCCGCAAAGAATTCATCAACTCATGCCAAATACAGAATCCAACCGAGTGCCTGTCAAGCATCACTGTACACAAATTTTGCTGACACTGCGTTTTTGCTGCTCGAGTACAGAAAATACTCCAGTATTATTTTCTCACATTAAATAAAGGGTAATTCTAAAAAGACTCCCTTGCAATTAAGATGAGTCTTGGGAATATCCTAATTTCTGATATGCTGCTGACATAAGACTTCTCTTCAATTTCAGAAATCTTTCCTTCAGATCAGGTACAAAAACCCTTTCACTTCAATGATTTAAGAAAAATGTCATCTTCCATGTCACATTGCAAGTCGGAGTCATGACGTAAAAATGTGAACTATAAAATACTAAACTCCAGACAGATAACAGTATATTTAATCAAAATAGGAAATGCCAATCAGAGAATAATTTGGTTACTTTAAAACAGTAAAACAAGGAACTTCGTTAGCTTTAAACTTTACAACTTGTCTGGAAGAGAGTAAGACTTAATTACCTATAGTGGTCTGAGAGACAGGAATCAAAGTTACATCAATCTGACGTGCTCAGTGTAATGACATTTCACATTGAGTTTAAAACAATAAATTACAGACCTCTTTGACCTAAGCACTTCTTTTTGATGTTCTGTCAAGATTCTTTCTTTTGTTTCCGGAGGAATAAACACAAAATCAACAGATTTCTCCTCTTCCAAAAGTATTTCGCTTTTAGTCTTCGAAGATGAAAATTCTAGTTTCAACTACAGAAAGGAAAAAGAAAACCCCACAGGATTACAAACAAAACAGAGGAATCCAAAGTGTTTTCATAGTTCAGGTACAGCCATCCCAAATGGAACAGTTCTCTAACAACCAGTTCTGTCAGCACATTAATCGGCACAAATCCCTCAGTAGGTGCTCATTTTCTTGGTGTTTCCCCCCCCCCCCAACACTACCACCCAGGAGAGATTCTGCAACTACCCTCCCTGTCCCGAAATAAGATTCTGTGCTTCCTTTCGTGCTGTGAAGTTCAAAGGCTGTGACAGGTAAACACTCAGGAGGCTTATTATTTACTGTTGTTTACCAAATCAGCGATTCCTTAAGAATACAACAGCTTCTCCCCCTCCCGCAAGCGACAGACTGGCGCACGCAGCACAGGTCTACCAACACCAAGACCCACCCCAGCACCTGAATCTGTCACAACCTGCAACCAGACCGAGGTGTGAATTTTGTATCTGGTTTGTACCTCCCACCCATCGAGCAGCCCTCCATGCTCCCTCCTTACAGCTCACCAGTCTGGAACTTAGCAGAGAAATTAAAGTGTGCTACACAGTGTACATTTGGAAGAAAATTATTCCAGCGTTGCAAAGCGCATTAATTTTTACTGAGAATTTACAGCAGCATTCCAGATGTTCTGCTGCAGAACAGAAGGGGTTTGATTCTATCACACCCTCCTGTAAGCACCTTACCTTTGCAGATGTTACTTGTGCATTAATAGATTTGTCTTTTACTTCGTTTTTCAGTTCACTCGTCTGTGCCAATATAGAGTCTCGGTTTTGACCCAACTTTATCTCCATTCCACTTATCTTTGCATCCAGCTGTGAATTTTCCATCTATTCAAATAAAAATACACTGAATGCATTGTATGAAGAAACTCCAAGCTCACAAACTCATCCTAAGATGTACCAATTTCTATGACTAAACTGTCCCACACTCCAATTTTCCTCTAAATTACACAGAGGAGAACTTAAAAAAAATAATTCTTTCAAACAAGCTAGTAGAACCCAAAATTTAAAATGCATTAACTGTTAAGAACCAGCCCAGTCTTTTGACAGTGCTTACCCAACATAGTTCATCATTCCCAAGACGAAGCAAGCACAGGCCAATCACAGTAAACATCAAAACTGACCTCGCCACTCCCTGCCGAACACCTCCCATGGAGTTCCACACAGTGAAGCACCCGGTGGGATGAACAACACACTTACCGCATCAGAGAATGGGCCACTGTATTCTTCAGCTACCTCGATGCTTTCAAAACCGGGCAGCAACAGTGGAATTTTCCTTTTGGCTTGGCTTAACACAGACCTGCTCAACAACAACAGAAAAATAAATATTTTAAACTTATGGAGGAGGGGGGGAGGTACACAACAAGACCAGCAGATATCCCACCCTGCACAAAAGGCACAGTATAAATGGTAACCAGAACAATACCAATTGGTTTGTAAATAACCCAAGATGTCTTCCTTTAAAAATACATACAAAACCCACGTATCTTACTTTAACTCTTCAGGGTATGTTAGTGACGTAGTCTTAGCAAACGTTGCGTTCCAGAATTGGGCACACTGGTTGCGGATCTGTTTGCTCTTATGCTGAAACATTACACAGAGCAATGGAGAGAGCTGCGCCAGCAGTTCACTGTCGTAAGAACCAGTGCAGTGAGACTGTAAACACAGGATGATCTCAGCCAGTAGCTTTTCAAGCTGAGGGTAAGAAGAAATAGCAGGGTTTTTATTTAATTCAAATATTGCAAACATTCACTATTTAGAAGTTTAAAACATTATTTAAAAAGTTATTATCCCATAGAATACTATGGCCTGAATAAACAAGTTTAAACACCACATGAGAAGTCTAACAGCTAAGTCTAGTGATCCTCCCCTCAGCTACCTTTTGAGTAAAAAATAGTTTAAAAATTAAATCTCTACCTTCATTACATTTTTAAATATTTTTTTTAGAATACAGGATGAATGGCAAAACATGTCACACATTTTCCCAAACCCCAGCTATTTCTCTAGCAAATTTACCTTGTTGTTAAGATCACTATATACTTTTGGTACATCAGCAAGCCTGCCAAAACAAACAAACAAACGTCATATTTTGCTGTCTCATTTATCCCAAGCATAAGAATTAAACACAAAACGCACTCAAGCACTGCACACTAGTTTTAGTATACAACTTGATGAAATAATGTTGTGAAACAAGCCTCCCATTGGGTGGTCAAAAAATTTGGAAAGATCAGTAGTAATTAGTACAAACTTAAAATTAAAGGTTTTCTTAGGAAGTAACTTTTAACTGCCGCCTTTGTATTGCTCTTAACCCTCTCCCCAAACAGCTTTCCCAGGCCCCGTAAATATCTGCGTTAAAGAGCTGAAGTACCACCTAAACAAAGTAATTTCATGTCAATAGATCCCTAAGCACATCATCCTGGAAAATGTGAGAAAACCCCATTTCATTTTATAAGTCTGTGACCTCCAACCTGAAGAGGTTCCCAAACCTCTATTTGCTTGCGTATGCCTTTCTTTAAAAAATACACATCCAACACTCACTTTTCCCTTTTAATGAATAATTCTAAGAAAGACAATGCTCAAACAAAGGCAAATGAGATGGGAGATGGAGAGAGGTGGCATTCAACTCAACCTTACACAGGAACAAGCGGATTCTTGCCTTCGAGACAGGGACTCCTGATGAATTTTAGATTAGTGGTAGCAGTCCTACTTCAAGTTTCAGTAAAAGCTTCAAGAAAACATTTACGGGCTGACTGGCAGCATCCTATCCCATCCTCTCCTCCCTCCTCCCCAAGCTGTGCTCCATCTCTTTTCCTTATCCTGAGCCAAGTGTACATCTCCTGCATCACCAAAAAAATGGGAGACAAGCCCCTGCCAGCCCCTCCCACCAAGCCCCTAATTATTCCATCATGTCCTGGGAAGAGAAGCCTACAACAATTAAAAAAAAAAAACAAACACAAACCAAAAAGCAGAGCCATATAAAAAAAACCTACATAGCAATGAAGTATTTCTCAGTACTTCCCTCTGCTTAAAAACTTACAGGGTTTTAGTGCACTTCAACTAATTAGGATTTCTCTTTTTCCTACAAAAAAAAAAATGATGCGGTTCCTGCCCACTATAAAACAAATTGCTGTTAATATCTTCACTGCAGTGAAAATAAACAGATGGCAGCCAAACGCTTCAGTTTTGTGGAGATTACAATACATTCACTCTTTAGAGACACCAATTTTAAACACCAACCTATCAGAAGTCCTATAGGTTTCCTTTCCTGTATGACTTAGGTAGGTTTGCGTTTATTTCTAAAGAAAAGCATGACCATGGAGACCGCTACTCAGATGTACGGTTTTTTGAATCCCCCCCCTCCCCGAACTCAGGGAGGGCAGGGCTGCGCCGCAGGCTCCGGGGTGACACACCTGCGATGCGCCGGTCGGGCCGCTCCTGGCAGGCGCCCCGGCGCGGGCACGCCGCACGCTCAGTCCCAGCACCCCGCGCTTTATGCAGGAATTGTAGAAAATGGCAAGTGCTCAGCGCCTGCCTTACAGACCCATTCTTTCTGCAGTGTTTGGATCCACTACAAAATTAGTATCGACTACCTAGGCTGAATCTAGTGAAAGACATGGTGTTCTCAAGGCAAGAGACTTGGCAGGAGTTGCAAATTCTTAGCACATCAGTGCCAAAGCTCTGAAAACCCCTGAGCTATATTCAAATACACCGCTTCCTACAAACCACACAGAATTTCCCCAATATGCAGCAATACAATGAATCCAGTTTTCCAACCATTCTTAAAATACTCACTTTGTTTTTTCATAGAACACTGCCAGGGGTTTTGAAAAAATTGCAAACATAGTCCCAATCACTGAAGGCAATGAAACGTGGCTGATGATGTTGTGAAGAATAGCAATAATTGAAGGACCAACAGAGACCAATGTTTCTGAACAGATTTCTTTGGAACTGAACACATGGAAAGAGTTTAGTAACATCACCAGGAGTTTAAATAGAGAGGCAAGCTTTCCAAGGGGTTCCTTTTTCTTCTTAGACCAATCTGTAGGTGTCTGTGGAGCTAACATTTAAAAAAAAAAAAAAATTAAATTTTCTTCTTATCTAACCAACATGAATTACAACAGAAGACATCTGAACCTCTTGTCTATGTGAGAAACAAAACTTTGATTCCCAAACTACACCTACATACTAATAGGTTAAAACCAGACCTAACAGGAGACATACATTTTTAATGCGTAATTTCATCATCCCACTACAGATATGATTCCTATTCCTCTTATTTATGGTTGGTCATACAAATGACTATGCTTTTAAGTATCTTTAATGCCTGCTTGCAAAAGGACAGCAGCCACTCTCCAGATACTGCCTGATACCCATAAATTCTGGAAGAGGTGAGGAGGAGGGGAGGGGAAGTATCAAGTTTTATTAGTTCATTTATTTATTTGTAAGTGAAGTTTCCATCATTTTTTTCCTCATCAGCATTTCCAATTAAAGCATTTCATTCTTTCAGCAGTCCAACACAACATCTTACTACTTTAACAAATTCATATGGGGCAGCAAAACATTTCAAGTTGTATATTGAATTACATTATTTTGTAAATTATTTCTTCAGCTTTAGTAGTTTTAAGTGGGAGAAGTAAACAAAACATTTTACATAGAATGACCTTTTGTCTTCTGTTAAACCTATTAACTATTTTATGCAAAGCAGCTTCAGGAGCAGTAGCCTTTCAAACGTTACGTTCACAGTTTATCATCAGTTTTAGACAAGTACTATATAATTAGACTGTGCATTATGATCAAGCATTACCGCTTCAGATTACATCTGAACAAAGCTAAAGCAGCGGATTTCACATGCAAAAATGAAACCATAGCCACGATATCAAACGCAGCTTCAGAAACCAGCCGTGTTTTACAGTGAACTGAGAAGTGGCCTCAGTGTTTACATCAATTTCAGACGTCTTTTGTCAAGCTCTGCAGAAACTACTCAACTGCTCAACAAGTAGAAAACATGTGATACTCAAATATGCACACTGGATGACATTTTTAGTTAATTTTTTACAATTTTTTTTTTTGTCAACCCCTTCAGTGATTAGACACTATGTGTAGCATATACAGACCCCCGATATCTGACAGTGATCACTTCTGCATCTGCAACAACTCTAATTTTCAACCAACTCTGGAAGAAAGCGACAGAAACCCCCAATATTTAAGTATTTTCTTACATCTATTTTTTGGCTGATATTTAGTACCATATGGTGCAAAGTTGATGCAGTCAACCATAACTGATATAATATGGGTGAGACCATCCATCATTGAAAACATCTGAGGAGGAAACAGAAGTCATCAGCAAAGCCCAAAAGAGCAACAGTGAAAGAAAAACAACCCCACATATTGGCCATTCAGGACAGCAATGCAAACAGGTTTTAAATTTAAAAGTGGATGAAATTTGTCTGCATTACCAGGTAAGACTCAGATAATATCACATTTAAAAATTCACACATTCACAGAAAACGAAGATTGAGTCTTCCCATTCTATACAAATAAGACATAAGCATTTATACTATCTAAAGAAGTAAAACAGCAACAGGAAGCTGTGAGAAGGTGTTCGGTTTAAGAAGATGCATCAAAAGTATTAAGTTTCAAGGTACGAGCTGTCCGGCAAAACGTATTACCAAGAGTCAGTGCGTGCTTAACTTCAGTTACTGTACAAAGCCTGATTTTCAGACAAGTCACCATAGGCATAACAGTAGGGTTGTCATTAACATTCACGAAGCACCATCCATTTCTAGTACATATAAAAAGATGGGTGAAGGTGTCGTGTGTCCCCCCCCCAAATCCATCACAAATTCTAAATAAAACAAAACTTGCTTTGAAAAGGAACATTGATATTGTGGGCCAAAAAAAAGAAGTTTCGTTTCAATGTAATTAACATACTGAAGCTCTAAATTGTTAAGTTTGGCTTGCTTAATAATTATTAATTTTTGAAAATTCAAGTTTATCATCAGGATACAGCAGCATCGGAAGTTATAATGATGTAATCCTCCAAATTGCATGTTTTCAGATTCCATGTTTCTTATTTGTTCCCTTCACAGTATTTTTCCAAAAGACAGTCAACTTTGAAGCACGAAAGATTTTATGTTCCAAAGCTAATGTTCACCAACACTTACAAACACTCCATCTGCCCATATGATGTGGACTTGCAAACAGGCAAGACAGATACCGTAAAGGCTTCCTCTTTCAGAAGCTTTCTCTTTTGTAAAGCTTTAGAAGTCAAGTCTTTACATTTTAGCGTGCAAGGTTGACGGTACCAGGAATATGGCAAGTTATGCCCTCTGAATGCGACAGTGCTACTCTATCTTCCTTCCTAGTCAAAATGCCTCATTTTGTGGTATTTGTTAACTCAACCTAAAGTTACTTTATATATACACACACATCTCAACTGGACAAATCATTTACCATGATGACATTCACTAAACCATGATTACTTAAATAGTTAGAAGACAAATCTAAAGATTGCTTAACTGCTATTTCAGTATTTAAGCTTTATAATTATCTTTACTCTCCTCTTTCAGTCCATTTCTAGATCAACTCCAACTCCTGTTAGTAAAAAGAATTTTGTTATGGCTTTAAGTCTCACCCAAAACACTTTACGTTATAGAAAGTACTACATTAGACTTTACAATAGGTTCTTATATCTAATTAAAAAAATATATCTGCTTAAGTATTTATATAGTTCAATATCACTGGTTTATACTCACTACTGGAGTTTCACCTTCTAGCCCAGATATTATTTTGGCACAAAGTTCTTCACAGCATAGGTTTTCTTCTGCTGTTGCAACTAAAGCAGCACAGCGAGCAAATGCTCTATACAGGTCTGACCAAGTGCGCAACAAGGATTTCATAGTTGGCTTTAACAACAGAAAGAAAAAGTTTATAAATATCAATGTCTGTGCACAGAGGAAAAACTTGCTTAATGTTTTCTTCTTCTTGTCAAAACCTATGTAACTCAAGAATTCCAGCCCTGGAGCAGTGGGCCAATGTATGTACATATTGGTAACAAACTCTACTCTGAGACTATCAGATAGTACTTCATAGTTATTATAAACCCCACATTGTTTCTAGTCAACATTATGCATTCACTGTTACCTGTGGAAATTCCTGAACGGGGAAGATGTGCGATACTGGTAGCAACAATGCACTATAAACAGCATTGAAGTTGTGTTCCAGTGCATCACCCTGATTTACTTCATTAGTCTGCAAGGAGAAAACAATTTTCTGAGTAATGAAGCTGCAAAATTTAGATGACAAGAAAGGCTGTTCTAAATACATTTGCTTTCTACATAAGATCTGTGCAAGCTAAATTGTC
>VUYV01000749.1:109697-164950 GCA_008711295.1 Anarhynchus alexandrinus | reverse complement strand
TTTATTTTTATTTTAATTTTTTTTTTTTTCAAGCTGAGAAAACTTGAGCCTTAATACAGAAAGGTACGGCTGTGTAAGCCTAAATGCCAGGGAACTGAAGCGTGGCAGTTACAGCCAGCGTTAACAGGTTTGTAACTCCTCAGTACTGAGATCTACAGGTAGGAATGTACGTATTTAAAAATATATAAAATGAAGACGAAAAGCTTGCTTTGAGAGTTTTCCTTCAGGTGTCTTCTGTGGCGGTTTTTCTTTGTGCTGTTGCTGCGGGTTGGTTACGTTTGTAGGTGAGTAATGAAAGAGAACAGGTGGGTAGTTCTGGAGAAATCCTCCTTTGCTGACGGAAAAGAACCCTTAAGGTCTGTGCCTTTACCTTCTGAGATTCTTCGCTAGAGCAGCTGCTGGGTGGGGCAGTCCGGGTCTGCTTTGGGTTTCGGTCCTGTCGCCTTTGGAAAGACCCTCTTGACATTGCTGACTTTGCTTTTCAGTGAAGCAGAAATGCAGTAGCATAACTTTCTGAATGCCTTTATTCCTTTCCTAGGCTATGAAATGTCTACAGAAGTATTTTAAACAAACAAACAAACAAAAAAGATGCTACTCGATTATGTGATTTTTCTCCTGGTTTTCATTGTGGTGCAAAGATATCGGTCCACTCTGTTTCCTCTGTTCCTACAGATGCACTTATGATTTATTTAGAAGACACACTAAACTTTCTCTAATTTTATATTGAAGTAAGGCTTTCAAATGTGGGATGACAGTGAAAATAAGATAGGAAATATTTCTCCTTTCCCAAAGTAAACGAAGACGCTGAGATTTACTTTCTTTTTTTTTTTTTGTTAGTTTCTTAAAGGAGGTGGTGAAGTATATTTGCTTAGTCAACTGGAGTTCGCAGCCCAGACCCCACCTCTCGTTCCAGTGAATAGGATAGGTTACGAAAGGGGTTAAGCCAGTAAAATCATTGTAAAGGGAAGCAGCCGGGGAATTAACGTTTATATAAATGTGGTGGCCGTGGCTGGCTGGCTGGGTGGCAGCTCGTTTCATCCTCTCGGATCCCAGGCGCTCGGAGGCTGCTTGCAAACTGGGAGCTCTGCCTGCCTTCGGTACGGGGACAAAACTACAGGGTGGGTTGCTTTTTTCTCCTTTCCTTTCCATTATTTTTTTTTTCCTCTATACGGAGGAAAGCAGGTTAATGGAACGTGCTGTGCCAGGACGGCGCCTGGGCTCTTGCAGCAGAGAATGACTTGCCTCCTTCGGGGCTCCCTCCCCAAATATTAAGGTGCCTGTACACCGTCTTCTGCGCTCTTCCTATTGTCAACTGGGAAATGCTCGGAAGGGGAGACACGGGAGCGGTGGCGTAGCATGGCCAAAAAGTTGCCTCTCTCGAACAAGATTACCTGTGCTAAAGGAGGGGAGGGGGGGGGAAGGGGTGTCTTGCCGCAAAAGCAGCTCAGCAAGAAATGAAGTGAAAGACAATGAACTGTGTGGTTTGCATGTGTAAAAAGATGGAGGAAGCCATCTCCACTGACCCCGCATGGGAGACGGCTCAATTATCCTTGCGGTTGGTACAGGGTGGCAAATTATTTTCCTTTGTCTGAAGTGGGTGGGGGACAGAGTTCAACTAAGCTCCCTAAATTAATATATGCAGAAATGACTGTAATTATTAATTAGCTGTGGGTCTCTTATAGCGGGGTTTTCCGTGCTATCTGTTGGCAGCATCTGGAGTTGGCATTTCATTTACATTAAAGTCCGAAAGCTCGCGTGCCTCGTTAATGCAACGCGCAAATAAAGGCATGCACTGCCGGAGAGTTCCTTAGCGAGGGTGGAGTACAGCCGGAGGAGAAAAATGGAAACCTTTTGTCTCCGGTGTATCCTCGGCACACTGGTCTCGTGCCCCAAGTCGGGAAAGTTTAAACCTTAGGTTTATTGCACAATAGGTGGAATAAGCTGAGAAAGGATAAAGCGTTTATTACATCGTTTGTTGCAGCAGAGGATTTTAAGACGTTTTTCTCTCCGAGCTTTATAATGTCTTAACACTTTTATGTAGAAATTGTATAATTGTAACAGGCATATTCTAGACTTCTGGTTTTTTATTTTTTAAGGATCTGTGATTAATAATTCATAGATAATTTAAATAATTAACTTTGTGAAATGTATCAGTAATGTAGCAAGGAAACACCATTTCTAAACACCACGGCATGTTTAAATCGAGGATTTAAAGATATCATGACACATATGAACTCCTCCAAATTGCTTGCTTTCACTGTCAGTAAAATATTTATATTTATTCCAAGGGACTCCCTGCCACGTTGAAAATACCTATTAGGTGAACAAAGTAGCTATGATTTATTTACAGATGTTTAGGAGGAATGGGCTAGCTGATTTGGGCTTATTTTTCTGCCTCAGGTGGATGATTTTGCCAGGTCATCTTCATGTTATTTAAGAGCGCTGAACTTTTAAATTTGCTCATTTTCTTGACATTCTAGTGTGTATNTTTTATTAAAATTTAAGTGTGTAAAAAAAAAAAAAACCAAAAAAAAAAAAAAAAACCCACAAAAAAACCCAACCAAAACCCCACCACATTCTTCACACTAAAATGCATGTAATCTTGGCTCTTTGTAGCATTAGTCAGCCCCTGTCAGCAAAATAAAGTGGATTTAACTTTGGGAAGGTTTTCTTTCCCTACGTGGGTTTTTCTGGGCAACTTCAAATTGCGATAGAAATGTTACGGGGGAAACCCCGCTGTGGAGGTGCAGCACCAGGGAAAGCCTTTGCTTTTGCTGGGGCGTAGGGTTTGCATCCCGGTTCAACTTGGTTGTCGCGTTTGCAGCGCAGACAGGATTTTGATGTCTCTGAACCAGGCGTTGTCCCTTCGAGGCAGCGAGCGTTTGCTGCATGCATCACTTTGTGTCTGAAATACAGATGGAGGCTGGAAGATTTTTGCTTGCCTTCTTTTTTTTTTTTTCTTTTTTTTTTACTGAAGCTGAAAGCTAACTAGCGCTCCCGAGGAACGTTCAGGAAGGCGGTCCACGGGCTTTCTGCTGTGGGATGGGGGCACGGCAGCCGAAATCCTTCGGCTTGAGTCAGCCTGAGAACAGGGAGAGAGTCAGGCTGAGCGCTGCCAGGCTCGCTACTTGCATCCAGAGGAGGTAAAGACAACCGATTTTTTTCCATTACTATTTTTGTTACGTATGCTTTCAGGCTAACTTGAAGGCATTTAACTGTTTTTATGCATCTGAAATTGTGAAGGAAGAGATGTGCCAATACCAATAAGGTTTTTGCTTTCCAAAAAAGCCTGTGAACATCCCTCTTTCTCGCAAACAGCGAGGTTACGTGCTCCCAGCCAGACGGGCAGGAGGATAACGCGCTTAACAGGGGCGGGGGACACCGAAGGATCGCAACTAAAATTTGCAGAAGCAGGTTAGAGGAGACTGAGTATTAATGACTAGCAGGTTTGTTTAATAAATCGTCCTTCTTGCTGATGTTCCATCAGAAATGTGCCGTTTCAGGCCGGGAGATACTTCATCGACTGATGGGGACGGCAGTTTGGCTTTGGGATGCGATCCTGAGAAATGAATTTTCTGCCGCCAGGGTTATTGTAGCTGTGTATATGTCGATGCTAACGTACAGTTAGTCCAGCGACAGAGGCTGCAAGCTTGTCAGTGTGCCTCCTTTATGCCTTTTTCTTTTCTTTTCTAACTACTCCCTTATTAGCTAGTGGTTTCTGTGGCATTCGGAGAGAAGCCTATCCTCCTGTAACAGGGCTGGACGCTCCTCTTTCCTCGGCTTTATCCATTTTTCGTGCAGTGCTGACAGATTTCCAGTGGCTGGTTTCTCAGCTTACACCATCTCGGGAGACTCCTCGCCGGCTCTCGCTACGGTAAATTTGAGGTGTGGTCTGCGATGGCAAGTGCGTGCTTCGTCCCTGCCGTGCAAGGACGTGACACGGGCAGAAATTCAACCTACAGGTTTTATTTGTCGCTGCGTTATTTGAGCGTGGTTTCCTCTTAGAGGGGGGGGAAGACCGCGCAGCTACTTCTTGAGAAAATGTGGAGTAACCACGATGCTAAAATGGCAGCGAAAGAAATAAGAAAATGGCGTCATCAGTGAAATTAGTTTCGATGGCTTGATTTGAGGGCGTCCTGCCCGATGCGAGGGTGTTTTCATCAAGAGGTATTACATTACAGGCTTAGTTATGACTACACAATGAAGATTTTAAATCACTTTAATCTGTAATTTTTTCTCAGTATTCCCTTAAAAAGGATGGTACCAGAGATGCGGATGTAGTAACTTATTTCAGTGGATGATCAGAAATTATCTTTGTTTGCATGCTATAAATATAGGGTTTGCATGCTTTTTCATATAGGGTTGCATTATGCATCTCAAGCCCATTGGAATTATCTCATAATTTAATTTCTAAACTAAACTCCAAAAAAAAAAAAAGCCAAAGCCCTGAGTTTTGCTTTGATTGTGAATCTGTTGACGAATTCATGATTTTTGTAGGGTTGTATTTTTTAATTGGGATGCTAATACAAGGACACTGATAGCGCAGGGGAGAGGCTGTAGCCACTCATCATGGCGCTGAGCAAAGCCCCACACCAAGGTCATCCCTCTGCGTTTAAAAATCTGGAGGAAAAACAGATAGCCATGTATTTGGAAACTCAACAAACAAGCTCAGACCTCAGATTGTGCGGCTCGTTGGCTCTGTGCCGATGCCATTGCTGATGGCGAAACGCCGGTGCCAAAGGAGATGGGCTTCCCACGGGTCCTGCCGGCCTGATCTGTGCGGAGACCTTCCCTCGCTCAAGAAGTTGTATTCCGAGTGAGGTGACGTTGCATTTAATTGCCTCTGTGCCATTTTGGTTTCTTTATCTTCCTTGAGATGAACGGAAATGCTGTCTGAGATGCTTTCAGGTGTGATTACCAGTGTTAGCCAGCTGAACAAGCTCCTTCTGGTGGCTCTCAAGCAACGTTTCCTACTGTCGTAATTGCCAAGCAAGAGTCTGTCCATCTTCTTTCTTTAGTTCCAATATATATATATTTTTTTTTTTCACTGTTTTTCTTCCTTTTGTTCTTTGCATGACCTCTAAGCAGGTCAGGGTTATCCAAGACTTTGTATTTCGTTACTGCGCAGATTTCCTTGGTGCTTTGTAGCTTGGCAAGACCTGGGGTTCTTGCTGTACAGCTCCCGGTTGCGTTGTAGGGAGACAGAAAATGAGTACATGCCTGGAAAGGAAGGAGAGGGTCACGAGAGAAGGTAGCACTGTTGCTTACACTATTTTTGTGTCGCATTAACAATTGCTGTCAAAAATGATCGGTGCAGTGGAGGCTGATAATTGTACGTGGAAGAGAACCTCATTCTGAGCAACTTTGCTGTAAAATTTTAGATTAAAAAGGGTATTATCTTAGTTTTGTGCCATTAAAGTGTTTGTGACTTTGAAAAAAGTCTACTAAACCCGCTTAAACAGCGTTCCCCTGCGCTGTGTAGCCCAACATGACATGGCAAAGATTTTTAGATCCTGAGAATGAGACTAATCTGTGTAATTGAAGTTATTTTGGTTTCACTCTGATGAAGGGGAAAGACACAACAAACAGTACGGATAATTACTAATATTTTAATAATTAGCTACAATGTATAAGTAATGTATAAATTACATATATTATGATTGGTGGTTTTTAGAACCGAGTGTCCTACTTCACTCAATTCAATCATTACGCCCGGGTTTGTTAAATCCTGCAAGTTTCCCTGACACATTTTGTAAAAGCTTAAAATGCATAGGAACGCTGCGGTGCTTTTCCACGTTACATTAGGAGTTAAGCCACTTGTAAGTACAATTTTAAGTGAAATATTGAGATCTTGTCATGCATGAAAGCCTGAACTCGCTGAGCATCCTATGTTGAATTGAAAGAAACGAAAATTAAGCGGAGTCATGTTTCCTGCCAGCAGCGATGATCTCTGCTCATACGCAGAACAAGCAGGGCCATGTAGCAGTGAGAGTTCAATTTTGGGGCTGCTGTGTGAGCGCCTGGTGCAATATTCCAGTAGGAAAACTGAGCAGTGGTATTTTTCTCGACGTTTCCAGTGTGATAAAGCTGTGCTGCCTGTATATTTCATGGTAAATGTTGCTTATATTTGCTGCAAACACCTTGCGCTCTCCTGTATGCCATAAATGCCTTTTGGGGGGCTGCAGTTGTGTGTGGGGTGTGATGGTACCTCTCAGTGCTCCGGGATGGTTTGATATTAACTGCTGATTTGATACTAGTCCTTAATGGATGGTCTCTTCGTGGCTGAAGCAGAAGCTAAGAGGTATTTGTATTTCTTCCCTCTGTATGTCTGTCGGAGCGCCTTTCCAGTCTTCACTTGCCGGATCCAAACGGTCCCAGCAAAAGTCAAAGAGCACGCACCATCTGCCCCTGCTTCTGTTAGGAGCTGATCTGTGATTTCCTGAGGAGCGCTGCTTTCGGCAGTTTGAGTTTTTCCTGTCACAGTTAGAAGGAATAATGATATTTATCCAACACAGCAAAATCCAATGTTCTTGGATACGGTCTGAAGATTACTGTGAAAACTGCATGAGTTTCACAGATCAAACAGTCTAAACCAGTGAAATAATAGCAAAAAAAAAAAGTACTAATTTTTTTGCATTGCTGGCACTAACCTACAGCAGAGAGCACTTTGTAAATATTTGCCTAAGGCTCGCTCTGCGACACGGATTAAAGGCTGCGTTCAGAACAGAGCGTTACGCCGAAGGCACGCCGGCGGTGGGGCAGGGAAGCCCCGCTCCTGCCCTAGAACTTGTCCTCCAGCGAAGATTGCTGCTGGGCATCTTCCACAACGCACCCAACCTGCCAAAGAAGGCTTGTGGGCAAGTGGCGGTGCTCCGTCTTCATCCCACAAGGCATGTGGCCGCCCGCTGACCGCACGCGTTGCCGGCACACACAAGCTCGAGCACCACGTGCGTTGACTCTTGGTGCCACCGCAGCGACATCCATGTTGCTGCTCCTCCATCGTGAAAGGAGACGGTATAGCAGCTCTGTGAAATTTTGATTTTGCTGGAGCAGAAAGCGGCTTTTATAAAAGTTAAATCATCTTTAAAGTCGTCGCTTGTTCTAGTTATTAGTCTGTGTGGTTTTCCCTCTTGAAATTCAACTTGGCTTTGAAAGTCTCTGATGCAACAACTGGCTCTTGGGTCTTAGCTAACTGTAAACCCTTCTGGTTTTTCCCTGCTTTTTCTCCTGTTTAGTCAACAGTAAATTAAGTTTTTTTAGGAAAATGTTGCACGATTTTCCATTCTAAACGTGGTGGTGAGGAGCTTGAGAACTGCGTACTGTAGTTTGACAAGCTCAGCTGTCTCAGGCTAGGAAAACTTTCTATTGCTGAATCCTGGATTTGAAGGCTGTATGCAGCTGTGGGACGAGCCTCGTCAGACCTTCCTGTTCAGTGGACCTTTGCGTCTGCGGACAACAATTTGTTCTTTGTCTCTCATGCAGCTTTGAAGTGAGGCAGACCGGTAAATCCCCCTTCCTTGGGTTCTCTTCCTCTCTGAGAATCTCTGCCCTTGGGCCCTTGGTCTGCGTTGGCCCCGTAGCAATTTTGCCATCTGAAGTCCTCTAAGGAGGAAGCCAATTTCACAAATGCTCTTAGCTCATCGCGTTTGGTAGCTGATCTTTGGGCAGCTGCCTTGCTGCTTTGAAGGACACTATTGCACAGGCCAAGGTATGTAGTGAAGCCGCTTATCTGTGGTTTTTAGCAAAAGCTGATGCTTGCTGCAAAACAAATCTTAGGAGACCTACAGAAGCTTCCAAGAAGCTTCAGGTGGCCACACCATTGCTTATGGACCCATCCACCTGTCTGTTTAGCGCCAGCCAGTAAGCGTTGATGCTTGTGTCAGCATAAACAATCATTCGGATGAAAAAAAGCCATAATAAATAGTATGGTCTGGTACTGTGGCAGTGGGTGTCAGGTAGTTTGGCTTCATTTTTCTGTTTGCAGAGAGAACACAGCCAGAAGGGCTGTGCCAGGGTGTACCACCCCGGCGGGGCGCTCAGACACATGCACCTTTGCAGTAGGATTGTATTTAGAAAATAATTTCTTAAAATTGCTAGTAGAGATAATAAAATCAGGTGCTTCATCTGGAGCTACTGTTCCCAAACCGTTACCAAAGCGTGACTTTTATTAATCGTATAATCATCATCCCTGCTGGTCCTCTGCAGGATTCACTGGATCTACTGGAAATCCAGCACTTGGAAATATTTTAATCAAAGAGCAATTGACTTGAAATGGCCCCAGATTGTTCATTTCACTTTCTCCTTTCTTCCCCTGCCAGTGAAAAAGTAAGCGTTGCTGTCAACATCCAAGGCCTCAGTATAGTATTTGGCAACATTCGCCTTCTCTTGACAGCTTGAATACTAAGATCAAGTATTAAAAGTATGGCCTGGCTGATGGAAGTAATTAAGAGACTTCTATCAGCCAGGAGAGAGTTTACTAACCTCATTTACTGCGGTGAATGGAAGAGACTTTCAATCTCCTGTCAAAAAGAGACCATCAGTGCATGCATGCCCTTTCCTACCGATAATGAATTAGTTACTGGAACGCTTTCTTGCTGGCATTCAGGCTGGAGCAAGGCAGGTGCCGGTTGCTGTCGCATCAGCCCGTGTCAGGCGGCGGTTGCCCGAGATGAGGAATGACAGTGGAGCAAGGAGCACGGCGAGAACAGGGAAACGGTGTGGCCTCCCAGGGGTCCTGCCCCTCCACTGGTGGGGCTGCTTCTGCAAACCATCCTCGGGCAGGGCTGGATTTCGGCAGAGAGGGGAGACTGTGAGAAGATCAGACTGGAATCTAAGGGGTAGGAGATCCAAGAGGAAGCAGAGTGTGCTGGGGAAAGGTGCTGAGAGCCAGTGGACATGCAAGAATAAGTGGGACTAGCTGGGAGAGTGCGTGTATTTCTACGCCTGTGTCCCTGTTTTACAAACACCATCTCATCAGATGTTGTACAAACTGTGTGTAGGAAACATTCAGCAGCGAGTGTTGCGGAGAACCTGCGATGGAGAAGAGTTGTGCCGCTTCCCTTCCAAACTAGGTGCAGGAAGGATGTGTGGGAGTCCCACAGTAACAGAGAGGAAAATTAAATGCCGCTCACTAAAGCAGGCCAGCATGATGTGACATTAGGGCTCTGTGAGCTTTTTGTGTAAACCCTGCCTCGGGGAAATAAGATAAATTTTCATTTTCAAGCGAAATCCAGGCTGCGTTGGGATGCCTGCAATGGCAGAGCTTGTGGACGGAGAGCTGCAAGGTGAGGATTTCACCCCTGAGGTTTTAGCGATGCTGGTGGTAGCTATTCCTGTCTTTGCCATCTGCCGCTGTGAAATAGCCCTTTGTCTCCTAACAATCTCTCTGTTCTCCTCCCGCTTCTCTCTTTAGATACGGAATATGAAGCAGTGTCTCGTTGCTGGTTGTACAATCAGTAGCATCTCCCCTGAGAGGGCAGCTCCTGCCATTTGGGTCATGTACTCCCGGTGCATGCCCGGCGCCGTACCTCCGTATCCGTGTTAGTCTGCAGGCGTTCGTGCCAAAGTCAAACCTTGCCTCTGGGATTGCAGAAAGCTTTTAGGGCACATGTAACTCCGTGAGCACAACCAGCGCTGTTCAAGGCCCAGACTTAAGAGATATATATGAACGCTTAAAGCTGTTTTGTGGCCTGGGGTTTTTGAGGACCAAAAACCAGGCTTTAGTGTAAAGCACATCTCTCCCATCTTTCTGGCCATCCTTGCTCCAGAGAGCTCTGCGTTTGCTTATAGCAGATGAGCATTTGTGTGTATTTATATACATCCGTGAAATCTAAATGTCCAGTGACCAAAGCGTAGTGCACCACTAGGTGGCAATGCAATAAACCCAGGGAATAAATACTGTCAGAGCAGCCGAACGCTCCTCACTTTCTTAACCTGTGAAATTTTGGCCACCGAAGCCTAGAGTGACAACCCCTGGAGCTCTTGTTTGGCCTAACCAAGCAGGAGTCATCTTGTGAGCAGTAGCAGGGGCCCCAGCATCAGCTACTGCAACTCCCACTTCTGAGGTTTAACAATTAGCCTGTAATTAACTGAAGCAGCAATTGTCATGCTACAGTCATAATGTTTAGCACAAGGCATAGGGCAACCTTTTTAAAATGTACCTCTCCTCAGTGAGGCATTACAGCTATTATTTGGAATGTGTGAGGATTTTCATTTGCTAAAGGAGTAGTTTTTCAGATTGAAAAAGACAATTATCGTCCCCTAATTGGCATTCGGCGTAATGTAATCCCTTAAACGGACCTAGTGAACTCTCTGGGAGCTGGGAGCTTTCATTAAGATAGATACTCAGCTTGGATTTACTGACTTCAAGGGAAGTTCAAGCACATCTTAAATTACTCTGCTGATTACCATCATTGCTGTGTACCTTCCCAGGCAGGTACCTGCTCAGCTGAGGGCGCACATCCCTCCAAGGAGAGAGGGCAGGAAGGTAGGACTTGGATCTCTCGTGGCTTTCAGGAGCCCCGTGCTCGCAGAGCAAGCGGGGACCCAGGGCACCCAGGACCTCTGCGAGCTGCGGTACCTGCCTCTGTGTGCTCAGCACCTTCTGTCGTGTCCGGATAGCTGTAGGTCTGCATCTTAGCGACGGTGCGCTTTTTTTGCCTGTAAAACTGGCAGCGTTGTTAGGATACGGCAAACACACGGTGTTCTCTGCAGCATCACACCCCTACACATCAGGCTGTGTCTTCTGCTCGTGTGTTGGTGTGTGCTTTGAAGGTCTAGAAGCACTGCTTGTTATAATTCCAGATAATTTTTCTCCAATTGAGGAGGGTGGTTGGAGGTGGGGAAATCAAATAAAAAAAAATAAAAATAAAAAAAGAACTCGTTGCCCTCCCAAAGTCCTTCTACCCATGCAGACTTGGACAAGCCTTACAAAGCCGTGTCTCTGTCCCTCCCCGCCTCTCCTGCACAGAGCTGAGATCGAGCCTTGTCCCGGTTGGGTGGCTGCGGCAGCCCTTGCCTTGGTCACAGCTGCCGAGATAGTTGGTCCCCAGACATATGTGAGGATCTGGATTTAGCTTCCCTTTTTCAGGTTCTAACTGCGCTTTCTCCGTGGGTATTGTCCTAATGATAAAGTGGGACACGGCAGACGATGAAACGGAGAATAGGCTGTGTAGAAGTGGCCACTCTCTTCTGTATGTAATTTAAGGGCTGTTTCTGGGGGGACCGCATCGCACATCTGTCTCGGAGGATGGCAGTTTGTTCTCTATCTGGTATGCAGAAAGGGGTCACGTTCCTATTTCCAGCTGAAGGGGGTCACAGGCTGTCCCACACCTCAAATGCTTGTTGTACATATTTCAGAAGGAAAGGGTGCAATGCCCTTTGTTTCACGTACTGGTGCTGGGTAGCAGGAAGGCAGACCCATGCGGCAGAGTCTGCTGCCAGGTTTCTTCATTCTGGGGAGATGTCAAACCCTCCTCACCTCCCAGAGCTCGGTAGCAATCTGTGATACCTGTGGCTGCATGTAGCACTGCTGCAGGACTGTTTAAGACCTACCATAAATATATCTTCCCAAAGGTCTAAATCCCTATGACAGCAAGCTTCTGTCCTGCCACGGGATCCGTGCTCCCCTGGAGATCCTAAGCTCTACCTGGGTTGTGTGGATCAATAGCGACGTTGTCAGGTGGTTGGGGCAGGAACCATTTATTTGCAGGAAGATGTAAAAAACAAAGGGCACGAAAGCCTCCTGATTCCTGACAAGTTTGGTCGGACACTGCTGCAATTGTGTCTCCTCGTTGTAAAAGCATAAAGCGTGGTACATTGAATTCCCACTCCCTGGGTCTGCTGGCGGCTCTTCGTTTGAGAGCTGTGGAGTGGAGCGTACAGATTCTTCAAATATTAGCACTTAATGGAGTTGATAATGTTACAGTTGATTACTTCAGAGGGAGACAAAAGCTTCTTTTCCTTTTTTTTTATGATTTGAATAATGATTAAGTTGAAGTCTGGGAGTACAAATCAATTTAGTTTGTTTAACTGGTGATATAACAGTAAAAATGCAAAATAAAGATATTCAAGTTAGGGTGTAATAAACGTTTCCTGTTTGTTGTGTGTGTGTTACTGCAGTTTACCCCATGGCTATTTGTTTAAAATTCAAAATATGGTATGTTTCCTAGCATGAGTCATGGAAGTAACCTTTGAGATAAGGAGCAACAAACAGGTCTGTTCATGTGCACCTGACCTCTGAGATTTACTGATACACTGAAAATTAAAAATATAATTCTAATGTATCTTTTTTTACCCACTCCAGCTGTATGCATGGAGAGAGGCTGTGCGGTAAACTTCTCCCGTATGCTTTCCAACTATTTACTTATTTCCATCCTTCCTCAACTGACCACTTTTAAGGCTCCTATCAGTTCCTGTTGGGCCTCCAAGACCTTCGCTCCTGCCTGAAGCTGCCAAGTCAAAACCCTTTTTATTTTATTTTTTTTTTCGACATACTCAAGTCCAACAATCTTATCTTGGCTTATCGCTCCTACCAGCTTTCATCCTCGCTCCCTCAAATGGAGAGCAAGAGGAAGCAGTCGCTGGGACACAGAGATAAAAGAGAATAGAAGCAGGACATTTCACTAGGATTTAATGCATATTAAAACAGGGATTAATGCATTTTCATTTTCACGTTGCTCTGTGTGGGCATCTTACTGTACCTCTGGTGAAGTAAAGTGACCTTTAAACTTCTCAGGAGTGGATTGGGGAGAGAGCTGCGAGCACTTCTCAGCGTTGAAAGAGCTGAGTACTACAATATGTATCTGATGGTACTGCAAGGCTGATTTTTTTTTTTTGACTGAAGCTCTCTTTCTCCTTTTCTGCAGGGATTCCTGAAAAATGAAAAAGATAATGCATTGCTGTCAGCCATTGAAGAGTCTAGGAAGAGGGTAAGTTGGAAACAAGCACCTTTTTTCATTTTATTTTTTTTTTAAAGAGAGGGGGAAGGTCCCCTAAGGAATTAATAAATCAGATATTTAATAAACTTAAGAGGACTGTATTGAGAATAGAGAAAAACTACACATTAGGAAATAAGTAGAATTTCCAGAAGAAATACAAGTCGGTTGTATTTCAGCTGCGGTATTTTGTAGGGTCACGAGGCTCGTGGTGTTAAATCTGTTTGAACAGAGCAGCCGTTGTTCATAAGGCACGGCACACTCGCTCCGACCCTCTCCGCATGGATGCTGCCTTTTCCAGAGATGATAATGCTGGGATGTTTATTTCCTTTGAGAAATGCCGTGTGCGCTGACTTCCTGTACAGCGATGATGCTCAGTGAGTTTATCGTAGCTGTTTCTCCAGGTTTCAGGAGTTGAAGTACGTACGACCGCATTCAGGCCTATGCGGCAGAAGCGCTGTAAGGTTTAATTCTCGTGTCTGTAGAAGAGCCAGAACACCATACTGCATCGTGCTGTCCAAAGCAAATCTCTCAGATAAGAGAGAAAAAAAGAAAAAAAGGTTTTGAAGAAGGTGCTATCATAAGAAAGCAGGAATTGTCACTTACACTCAGGGTTTGCTGAGTCCAGTTTTCTGCCCTCGAAAAGGATCGATGCTCAGACAGTCTGGAAGAAAAAGAGACGGAGACAGAATTAGCCTTCCCCCGCTCATCTCCTGTCTCTTCGCCTCCAAGCACGTAGTTGTTTTAAGGATTTTCTGAGCTGGAAGTTGTTTTCTGATGTGAAATTCATCTGATCCTGTTTCTGAATCTACTTATGCTTTTGGTATCTGTCATGGTCTGGGGCAATGATTTCCACAATTGAATTATGCAGTGTGGAAAAACGCTTCCTGTTGTTTGTCTTAAAACTGCTGCTTGGAAATGTCATTGCATGCGTCTCGGTGCTTATGTGGCGATTGTTTCCCTCCATGTACACTTGGGGCATCAGGTTTAGAACCGGGCCTGCGTTTCTTTCAAATGATAAGAAATAGTAGGTAAGCATTATTAAATTATTTTAATTACATATAATTATACTGTAATTACTGAAGCATATTTAAAACCCTGTTGAAATGATTACAGTGAAGGTAAGGATAAGACCTATATTCTACCATGACAGTATAAAGTGAATTGATGATATAAAACAAAGAAACACAAATCTTATGCTCTAGTTGCATGCATGCACCATAATTAGTTTGCCAAATGTCACTGCTTCTTATCAATTCATTTATACTGGGGAATGTTTTGCCCCTTAATTGACAATATCCTAACAGTGGGCTGTAATGAGATGAAAAACTTACTCAGCCAACCAAGACATTTAGTTATGTCCACTGCAGCACAAAGCTATGTGAAAGCCAGAGAAGGTTGGGAAAGAAAAATAAGTGGAAGATCCAATATAGCTTATTCTCTATTTAGAATTAGTGGAAATATTCTTTATTTCCTCTCCTGGTATAGTCGAGGCTGCTGGTTAGCATCATCCCAACAGTAGCAGGAAAGGTAGTGGAGCATCTTCTCTGTCCTAATGCTATTGCCAAAATAAGGAATATGGAGGGGAAAAGCTGTTTCCTTCTGTGAGTTCTCCAACTGGATCTGAAGAAAATGTAGCACATCGGCCATTTTAAAGATAAAAGGATGTTTCTTCTCCAGATATGATTTTCCTACGTGCTTTCTGGAATTACGTTCCTGAAGAGAGAGACTCTCTGATTCTTTGGTACTGGTTAATTTTCCTTAATACTTTTATTTTTATTTTATTCTATTTCCCATTTAAAAGAAGAACATACTGGTAAAGACCTGAAAATGAATTACGGGCAATAAAGACACATCTCTGTTAAGAATGCAGTAAGTCAAACCTTTACAGCCTCCAGGGAGATGAAAAGTTCGTTGCCATTAGAGAAGTTAGTCTCAACAAACCGCACAGAACAGTGGTGACCTGGTTATTGCGTCCATGCTGCTAAATTAAAGAAAGTGTATTGATTTCCAGCCTGCTAAGTTTTCTGTGTATTGCAGTACCATGGAAGACAGACAGATTGGCTATGTGAGAGTTGTCTTAATTCCACACACACCTACTTTCTGAGCCCCCTCATACCTGAACAGGAAACCTGTTAAAATAATATGCAGCACATCATTAGCTCTTGAGGGCTGACCTGGTTGATTTATCTATTTTCTGTTTCGTTTTTGAGCTGGTCCGTTAATAGCAGAGCTATGCTGTTTGGTGCTTCTATGTGTTCCTTAGCTCTTATTCTTTTTTGCCAACAGACTTTTGCTATGGCTGAGGAGTATCACCGAGAATCAATGCTGGTTGAATGGGAACAGGTGAAACAAAGGATTCTTCATACCCTGCTTGCATCAGGGGAAGACGCTCTCGATTTCACCCAGGAAAATGAGGTAGCTGTCTTTCTGAACACATCAATCACGCACAGCATGCAGGCAGCTGGCACTCCAGCACTGCTGAAACCACCTCTGGATTATTCTTTAGCTACAACTGTGTGAAAATGTGAAATATCAAATCTCTATTTAATTCCAGAAAGGCTGTGACTAGCAGAATGCATTGTCTAGCAAAATATCAAACCTTTGTGATTATTTTTATTGACTGATGGGTAAAGGCAATGGAGCTCCCGTTGCTGAAGCTATGTTTTAAGCAACGTACATGCAAGCTGCAAACTTCGTCACACTGACACGTGTTAGGTCAATATACCCAGGGGACAGAAAACACATTGGGGTAAACTTCACCTTCAGGAAACCTTTGCAACGCTGATGGGACCAGGCAGTTTCTCAGGTGGAGCTGTGCTCACACGTAGGTCTTAGAGTGTCTCTTTCCCTTATCACAGTGTGCTAGCCAGGATTTATGGCTTTTCTTAGGAGGCTGACGAAGTCCCTCAGGTTTCCTGGTGAAACCAAATGAATAGTCAAAAAAAAAATAATAGAGGAGTACGTTTTTGTTTTCACCTTGCTGTCTCATGCAGTGCAGATCAAAATTTTGTGCTGCTCTAGTGTTCAGCAATCCAAGGTTAATCCAGTAGTGACCAACTCCTTTGGGCAAGACTGACCCCGTGTTTAACATGAAAAGGTATTGACTAGCAACTTAAAACATTCCTTATGTTTTACAACTTGAAACTTTAAAGTTTATTCTCTTAAAGCAAATGCTGCAGTTATGAGTAGAGTAAAGCGGAGTTACACACAGAGATGTGGGAATTCCACCCCTCTAAGCTAGAGGCATCGGACACCAGCCGGGATCCCTGGAGCACAAATTTGACATCACAGGCCCTGCATGATGCTCCATGAAAACTGTAACGGTGAGAGGAGAGGCGTTAGGAGGTGGGGGAATGCAAGTTGCTGTGCTTTTAGGCCAGAAAACAGACCCAGTTTTTTATAGCTGTGTTCCCCACCCCCCTTTTTAAAAAAAAAAAAAAAATTTCTTGTTCATTGGAATGACTTATAGAGCTGCAAAGTGCATTAAAATAAAAAAAGCCCTTGGTGTTAATGGGGTATGACCTGTATAGGGATTTGAAAATAATTAAAGTTGTTAATGAAATGTCCCTTTCTGATTACTCTTCTTTTAAATATAGGTTAATCCCAGTTAGCATACATCTTTTTATAGAAGCTGTCTTCCCCAGAAACTATTTTACTGATACTTTACTGTGACTTCTCAGAAGGTTGTCCAGCTTTCCAATATTAGAAATGCTAAATAATGCAGGCTGAATTCATTTAAAACTGGGAACAGCTATCCCATTATTTTAGGATGCGAGTCTGAAGGCTTGGCAGCTATTCTCATATTCTCTCTTTGATTTGCGTGTCAGTAACTGGTGTGGGGTTTTCCTTTCGAACTGTGGATATTAACTGCTTGGAAAAGCAATTTAATAACCTACTCTGAAAAGGTAAAACCCCCTTCCTGATGTTTCAGTGTCAAATGGACACTACCCCCAGTCCGTGGCACTCGAGATGCCAAGCACCAAATTGGAAGGAGGGAGAGGGGGAGAAAACCCCCTCTAATGTTTTTCGTGAATGAGTTTAAAGACTCAATATACACTATCACTCAGTAATACTCCACTCTACGTTTCAAAGCACTTGTAGTATCACCATGTCATTTCGAGAGCATTTAAAATCCTTGATATATTCTAGTCTTAGCCTCAAGAAGTCAAAGGTCTGAGAGGTTTGAAGTGCATCTACTGTGTTAAAAGCCTGTTATCTAACCTCCCCACAGCAGGTTGTTCTTCTAAAGCCTTGTTCCAGTCAAATAAGTTTTTTGTATGTGTGTGACACAAACAGACACAGCCTGTGGAATATAGTAGAGGTTTAATTGATATCCTCTGGAGATGGAGAATCAACTGAAAAGGCACAGATCCAAATGCAGCAGGGGGCCGGTCTGCCTGTGAGCCAATTCTCAAGCTTTGGGCAAGCTAATTTGGGCAGAGTGAAATACCAACACATTATTCATGGAAATAAGACCAATTAACAGGCAAAGCTCATGATTCAAAGAACCTAGCGCAGGACTTGCCATTAGGGTTTTCGGCTCCCCCTTGTCCTCCAGCCTGGCCTTCTTCCCATAAGGGAAAAACAAAGCTAATAAAAAGGTGCTTCTTGGGCGAAAAGGGAGGAAAGCCCGGGTTTTGTTTTCAAGGTATCAAACACTTATGCTCTCAAGGTGTTTGTTCCGAGACTCGTTCCACTAGCGGCCGAGGCATTTCTTTTGTCATCTTATTCCAGGTTTTCTTTCTTCCGCTCCCACCCCAAGCTCTTCCTCTCCTGCTGTCAAGCAACCCGCTCCCGCAGTGACGGAGAGACGCTGTCGCTCTCGGTTTCTGTTCTGCCCCTCTGTTATCGCGTCTTCGTATCCCTCCAATCCCAAGGACTGCGAGATGCTCTCTGCTTCTCCGCCGCACCGCAGTGTATTTTGGTGGTGTTTCTCCAGCTCAATCTCCTGCCTAGTTATTCGCCGCATCTACTGGCCAAGCCATTTGGAGTGCTGACAAAATGTCTGCCCAGACTGCTGCTGAGGAATGTGCATATGCAGATGAGGGTGATGAATAATGCATCTTTATATGCACGTGGTTCGGTGTGCGAGCGAAGCTGAACGCTCGGCTGAGTACAAATGAAGGGAGGACTCCTGTGAAAAGCGGCATCGTTAAGGCTAAATGAATTTAAAGATAAAAATGTGACGGCAGCGCAGTATAGCTGCAGCTTTCACGAACGGATAATATTCAGAATAAGTATTACAGTTCCGAAGAATGGTTTGGAAAGACCTAAATTCAGGGCAGGGAGAAGCAAACGTGGTTGACAGAAACAGCACAAGCCGTTTTAGCAATATCAGACTAGAGCTGCAGAAAGAGACGTGTGTGCGTGCTTGCACTTGTGCAGTCCCGCGTGCATTACCCACTTATCTGGTTTTCCTTTTGCTGCTCCAGTTAAGCTCAAGACCCTGACCTGAAAGATGGGTCTGCTCATATGCACCTGGCAGCTGTTTTCAACACATCTTTCATAATGTCTTCCTTACTTGAAAACTTGGTAAGTTCTGACTTGCCACCAAAAGATATCCTCCCCCTTCCCCAGTTCCCCCGCCGAGGGAATGCCGCTCCACCGCTGGTTCCCAGCTACGGACGGATTGCCTGCGCAGCTCTCCCTTGCTGCAGTTCAGGGTGAAGAGTGGAAACGGCCTTCCCCGCGCTGACTCACCGCTGTAGTTTGCCTTTTGAAATTTCCTTTTAGCACAGCCATGAGAGAGTTCAGTGAGCTAGTGCTTTTTTTTTTTTTTAAGTTTAATAATTCAAAGATGAAGCTGGAATGCAAGTACGAGATGGCAAAAAATAGGAAATAAGCTTGCTCTCATGGCTCTTGGCATAGGAAAGAAAAGCAAGACAAATTCTCGAGTTCCTGGTTTGTTTGGTTTTTTTTCCTTGCTGAAATGCCAAGTCAGTAGTGGACATTTAAAGAATTTAATTTCAATGTGGTGGTTCTCAGCTGTGGCAGACTGCTAAAAAGTGATCCTCAAAACATAACAGCGAGGGTAGAATTAAAATTGGAGGAAGGAAAGAGGGGAAAAAAAACCCAAGCCCCAGAGCGGTTATTTCAGTTTCAGGCGTGTGCTTTTGAATTCAGATCCTTACCTGTGGGTTTTAACCCATCAGTCACACGCCGCTCTCCGGAGCGGCAGCCACGTGGATGCTCTTTGGTGCTGCAAAGCAGCAGCAGGAGAAAAAGGAACCAGATTCACGAAACAAAGCCCCGGTCCTTATGTTTCTAGTGTTTGGGCACTGGTTGAAAAGTGACACTGAGTCACAATGTACCCTTCTTCACTTGCTTTAGAAGATGAAACCTCATCAGTAATTAATGACAACGTCCATAATTTAGCGTTACTTTAAATAACTCTGCAATTTATCTGGCACGGCATAGGGGAAGGCTGCGAAGCGCTATTTCTGCCATCACGTCTGTTTCCCAGGAAACCTGCTTTAACAGCTTCTTTGTTCTTTAGAACAAAGAATTTGTCGTTTTTTAGGTGGGTTTAAAGGAATTTGTGTCAGATGATTTGGCACTGAAAGAAAAATGCAAATGCTTCTGAATATCAGTATCCATTAGGAGTGACTGTGAAGAGTATTTTTTGTGTAAGTTCAGCTGCAAAAAGAAAAAGTGGGATTTCTTTCGGGTTTTTGGTAAGGCATTTTTGTACTGCCTAAGGTCTAAATGCATCTGCCTGATTTTAGAATCAGGTTGGACATAATTTAAATTGCACTGTGACTGAGAAATTAATGCAGTGATAAACTAATTGCAGCAATTTTAAAGGATTGTCTAGATTTAGCGTTTTTTTTCCCATTCATTTGTATTTCACTATATCGGGGACAAACACAGCTGAATATTTTTTTTATTCTGTACTCAATTATATGCTACGCAGAAAGCAGTAATCTCAAATATCACTACGTGTTTATAATTTCTCAACAGAGGTCAATGCCCTTATCTTCGCGTATAAATTCCTGGCTAACTCAGAACAGCTTCTTGGCCATTGCAATTGTGTCACTTCATTGGTCTTTAAATTTAAATTAAATTGCAAAAATTTTCCTGATCAAAGCTCCTGAACTAGGACAGTGCACAGCCATTGTCTGGAGGTCCTACACCATGGAAGATAACCTGGTTAAGCTGATACCAAATTAAAATTACAAGCATTAGGGAATGACCGAAGCTTTGTTCGGTGCATAGACAGATCAGTAACGTGTCTGGAAGTTCATGTGTTTGTATTATTTCACTTCAAAGTTGGGATACAGTTCCCAAAAAAGTGAGATTCTTTTGAAGACCCTGTCAGCATTTTGTCCTCATTTGAAACAAACTGAATGATGGCACCATCTGGAGAAAAGCTACCCATTTCTCGGCGCTTTGCCCAAAATCCATGCAAGCCAGGCCATGGCAGGAGCGCTGGTCCTGCCCTGCTGCGCCCTGACAGGTGTCAGCAAAGCTCAACTCTAAAGCTGATTAAACTGAAAGTGAAAACAATGATTTCTTTTCCATCGCATTTGGGCTTTGATGCCTGTTTGTACAAGGCAGCGAGGCGGTCACATCTAACTGAATTCTTCCAGGAAAGACTAGGACGTGCCCTTAGGCAACGCTTGCAGGTGATGCTATCTACACAATAAAGGGCTGGCGTTCTGGGTAACTCCTGTGAGAAAAAGTAAAGCTGTTTGACAGTACTGCTAAGGTGCAGTATGACAGCTAATGAGGATGTGCAGCTAGCTGTAACCCACTTAGCTGGGACGGGGCTTGATTTTAAAACTCTGCAGATGTACCTGCTCTTTCTCAGAAAAAGTTACTGATTCCAGTTTAGAATATAGATGGACTTGCCTTGGTTTGTTACCGGATAACTCAACTTCTTGGTGTTTGCTCAGCTGTTTCAGTGTTTAGCTTATGTGCATCGCATCCTCTCTCCTGGTGGAAGCAAACAACCATCTTAAATCCTCCTAACTACCTAAGCGAGACACCTGGAGTAAGCTGAGCCAGGTTTGTGCGGAGAGGTGACATCTGTTACCAGACCAGCTATACCTGGGAGAGTCAAATGAGCTTTTGGGTTCAAAGACTGAAATTCAAAGGCTCTCGCTTCGGTTTCAGACCTGAAAACCTGCTTGCTTTTGTGAAAGCTTGTCTGTTCCTTTTTGCTTGCCCCAACTATGTCACTTGGCTTCATAATAAATATTATGCTTCTATACTGAGCTTGTCTTGCTTTTATCTTCAGACCGTGGTGGCTGTAGCGCTGCTTATGAAGCAGCTGATGTTAAAGGACTGCTTACCTCAAAGGGACCTGTCTTTAAAATGATTGCACTTTATTTTTCAAACCCAAGACTTGCAGTGCTGATGCTGAAATGAAGAATTACATTTTTAGGAAGCAGGAAACATCAGAGATTTTTACATACTTAATTGGGAGTTCTTTCTCTCCAGAGTGGTGAACATCCATGATGGTGACTGTACTGAAAACTTACCTGTGGTTTGTAGTGAACACTTGTAAGAACAGCTTTATGCAGCATTAAACTATTATGGAATGTTGTATTTTAAATTTTATAAGAGTGTACGTATTTTCCATGCCATGTCTCCATCAGCGGTCCCTCCCGGCTCTACACTGAAAATATCTCAAGCCTGGCATAGTCTCTATGGGTAGAAAGATGATGTTGGTTTTTGTTTTCAGGTCAGGATATTGCCAGCATCCTTCTTCTCCAGCAGTGGGGCACTTTTCAGCACATATTTGAATGCTGCAGTCCCATTTTTTTTGTCTGTGTCACGGTACTGGGGCAAAACTGGAGTGTCACATTTGCCAGACTGGATTCATTTGAGCTGGTCTGTTAATTCTGTGTCCTTGCTGTGGTGGAGGCTCAGACTAGATGCTTCGCAGCAAGACGCTAACGTGACAGTAGGCAACCTTTCAAGAAACAAAAGGAAAGAATTAAAATTACAAGATGCTATCGAGATGCTACTGATGTCCTAATTCTGGAGAGCTAATGGTTGGTTTGTGCGCTGAATACAGAGGATTTCTGTCACTTTAGAAAGTTTAAGCTATATTGGGAAGATAATGGGGTATTGCCGTGAGACTATGCGTTTCACTCTGTAGATAGCTCAAAACCCTGTTCTTAGTTCTGTCGGGAACATGGTTCTCTGTTCTTTAGGAGTCGATACGTTGGTAAAATGCATTGCAGTAATTTTATACCTTCTTTTATACTTCTCGTGAAACAGCCTAGCTACCTTGGCGAGTTGGGTCCTCCAGGTCGCAGCTCTTTGGACAGCGTGGAGATGGCCTATGCTCGTCAGGTGAGTGGAAATGAAAAAACATAATTAAACGTTGTTTTCTACAGAGAGAGAGAGAGAGGGGTGGGGAAAATAAAGATCTGTGAGCGTAGCGTGGTAGAAGATATGGTAGGTAAAACATGAAGATGTCTGCCTGGAGTTAAAATGCAATTGGAAAATACAGAAATGTAGCCTGACTTTTTAGAAGAGTACTCACCTGTCTGCTGCGGGAGTTTTTTTGTCAAAAGGAGATCCTGAACACCATATATGACTGTAGAAATCATTTATGCTTGTATAGTAAACTGAAACTCCTTTAAGTTTTCAGAAAAAAAAAAAGTTTTTTAGAATTCGTGTCAATGCATAACTGTATGCAAATGAACACTTTATATTCTCTTTATTCTCACGTGTGCGACATCGCTTTTCTGATGTGTGGATGTAGGAAAAGCATGCTGAAGTCTTAATCCTGATGTTTGTCAAATTATATCCCATTTTAATGGCATCGCTTATGAGAAGCTTTAGTGCATCAGCTATGAATGAATATGTCTGGTGGCATTAGGCTCCCTCTGAAAACTTCCAGGGAAAACTGATAAACCTTTACATAACCAATTTGTTACTTTTGTTATTTGAGATGATCTGTTTACCAGCACTGTTGGAAACAAAATGAAAGAGAAGGACTTGATTTTTTCAAAATGGACTATGTGAAAGGACGCAGACAAAGCGTTGCCTAATTTGCACACAATTACTGTGATTGTGTGCGTTGGCTCAGTCTTTGCTGAGCCAGATAGCAGCTTGTACATCTGTTTTTCTGTGGCTGCATTCAGTTATGGTAACTGTGAAAGAACAAATCGCAAAATAGGGTGTGTGGTTGTGCTGGTAAAGTGTACGTTTGATTTAGGGGTGCAAAAATACCTGGGTTTCGGTGGGTAGTTAGGAGTCCTGGAGATCAGGCGGTCCATGCTGTTTCAGTTTATCATCAGCCGTGAAATGCGTTTTAGTTACGCTGAAATGATTAATTGTTCTTCATGGATAGTTCAAACTGTTTCACAGGAACACGGTGAAGTCCACATACATGGTTTCACTGATGGTAGGTTCTGGTTGCAATCCTGAGCTCCGCATCTCGTTTCCACACTGGGCACATCGAAGTAGTGCATGCAAAAGGGACTTAAAATACGACAGCACTGCCTTTCTAGCATCGAGAATTATTATCTTCAGACGTAGCTGGAAGGACTTTGGGCTGAGAGTAGAATAAACAATAGTAGAAGCAGCTAAATTAAGACCAAGATTTAAATCCAAACGGGTATGTGTGTAAATATGTTTAAGGGCAGGTTTTGAAGGGACAGGTTTCTCTTCTCATTTCCCCGTGTCAGATTTCCCTGAACGCTGTCACAAACCAGCAAAACTCTGTTTCTTTTATGCCAGCAGGTAGGAGGCTGCCATGCAGGGGAGCATCCCAGCCATCCAGTTGTCTGGATGTCTCTTCTGCATCTTTGTCCTCCAGCAATGAGCTGCGGTTAGTCTAAGGGGACACTCAGCGCAGCGCTTTGCCGTGCAGAACCCCTGAACCGCTGGATTGCTGCCCGCCTCCGGGCAGGCCTGGGGCTTTGGCGTGTTGTGGAAGCGGGGTTGGTGCTGGTGCCCATTCCTCTTGCCTTGGATCGGAAGCGGCTCATGTGGGAGGGAAGCAGAAGGGACTTGCTGAGGACGCTCTGTTCTTGAAGCCTGGTTGAGATTTTGCTGCTGTGGCCAGGCGGGAGGGAAGGGGAGTGATATGTATTGTTAAACTTGCTTACTTTCAATACGTTTCAGATTTATATTTATAATGAGAAGATAGTGAACGGACATCTGCAGCCTAACCTGGTGGACCTCTGCGCGGCTGTTGCAGAAGTGGATGATAAGGTACTGCTAGTGAAGTAACATAAGGAAATGTATTTAATCTTTTTTCATCTGTGATTAACAGCCTGCTGACATTGGTGGAAAAATACTGATATTGCCAAAAAAAAAAAAGAAATAAAAGCATAGCTCCACAGAAGACACGGAGCCAATACTGGAATCTTCTCCGGTACAGCAGGGCCCACCTGTGATGAACTTGGTCATGGTGAAAATTTCTTAACACAGTGAAGAAGAAAAGAACCTGGTTTCACTGCGCTGTCCCATCATGAGTGATGAGCTGTCGGGGGTGGGGGGGGAAATTGCTTTTCATTTTGAATGGGTTCTGTTGTGTTTGGTTTTCAAAACATGGTCTCCTAATACGCTTTGAATATATTTAGCTGTAGGTGAAGGGTCTTCAGTCAGACCCTGCTGGAGCTGAATTAGGTTCCCATAGCAAAGCGTGAAGCCCCTGGGATTGACTTTAAATCAGAGATCTGCTGCTTTTCATTTTTTCCAGTCCTTTAATTGCATTGCCTTGATCCACCCCAAAAAAAACAAACGTACAAACCAGGCCACCTTTGAGAAATCCTTGGAGGAAAATACTGCATGCGAGTCAAGTCATGAAAAAACTTTGCAAATGGGGAGAGCAAAAACCTGTTCGGAAGCTGAGGGGCAAATGCTTCAGTCAGCTCTGAATTACAGGTGTCCATCTTTGCCTTGAACAGCTCTGTTCATTTTGCTAGGGACAGTGTGGCGAGTTTGAATATTCTTGCTGCTTTGAAGCACCGGGATCAAACGGCTGCCCTTGCTGGAGCGCTGTTACATCTCAGTATTTTGCTGGTTCAGCGGGGATAGTCTAGTCTGGAGATACTGATACGATCTCGTCCTTATTTGAATGAGCAGACCTGGATGGCTTTCAATATTTTTTTTTTTTTTTCCGGACCTGAGTCTTTGTCCAAGTGATCAGTGTCCTTTAGATATTTCTCTTCACAGCTGATTGCACAGATTTCCAATGGAAGCCACAGCAATTACTGGTGGTGTTGTGGTATTTGCTGACCGGGATGTACAAGCTGGAAATGGGGAAGGAGTCTGAGCCCCAAGTACCCAGCCTAGTTTTGGAAATCATTGTCGACCCTGGGTGACAATTGCAGGTACAATATCCGTAGCCATCTTCTTGCACAAGAATTATGCAGAGAAGCTTGGGAAACTTGAATTTTGCAGGGCAGAAGTGGCTTACCTTCATGACTGCATCCGCTATCTCCGTTACAAATCTGAACAGACATTACTCTTGTGTTTTTATGCTTTTTCTTAAGCATGGAAACACCATGTAGCTCAAAACAGTGTTGCTTGTTCGTCTCTGTACTAATCGCTCTTGCATGTAATGGCTCGTTTATAGAACGTCTCTGAATTGTGGACCATGGTGAAACAAATGACCGATGTTACCCTGGTTCCTGCCAGCGATGCCTTGAAAGTCCGGACCAACATGGAGGTGCGTATGGAGTTCGTGCGGCAGGCTCTGCGCTACCTGGAACAGAGGTAAGATGAACGCTCTGGGTAGCACGGTGTAATAGAGGTCCCTGGTAATACGCCAGAATGCCTTTGTAATGCGTGCAAACATATTAACAAGTCAGCTACCTCTTGCTGCGTACAGAAGTGTCTGTGGCCTGTCTTTTCTGTTCTGCAGGGCTTAGAGCAGCCGCTTGAGTATAAAACTGTTTTAGTTAAAAACTGTTCTAGTTAAAAAGGCCTTGAATCCGTGGGGAGGTTGTTTAGAAGATGCAAAGACCTTTTATTCTTTCTTCTGTGTTGCCCTTATCCCTATGACAGATGTAGAATATTTATGTGAAGATTTTGCACTTGTGGAAAGAGATCTATTTCCCCTCCGCAAAAAAAAACAATCCCCTTTTCTGACTGCTGATGACTGTCAGGAGCTAGTGCTGGGAGGAGAGGAGGTGGATAGTACTGGGGACAAATCTGGAGCGATGAGCCAGGTTCCGATCGTGCCATTTCTACACTGAAAGGTTTTTGTAAAATTTGAAGAGGCTGAAGCGGAGACACCTAGCAATGATTTTCAGACTCTGGAAAGTGGTTTAGTGTCTGTATCACCAAGTATCATGGGGGTCTGAGCTCCTTGGCCGAAAAAGAGCTCGGAGAGTTGCAGGCGATGGAGCAGCCCAAAGCTGAATCCCCAGTTGGCCGTATTACCTATTCACGGCACACGTGGATATTGCGGCGTCTCTTATCTAGTAGCTGCCGCGGTGGCGCCAGCAGGCTAGCGCAGCAGCGGAAAGCAAACAATAGCTGCAGTGTAGCGCGTGGGCATTTGTTACAGATACAGACCCGCCATCTGAGCACAGAAAGTGCCGCGCTCTGATACAGCACGCTGGGAAGAGATGTTTTCGCCTCCTGGCACGGTTTCTTCTTGGCCCCTGACGGTGGGTTGCCACAGCTCGTCGGCATTCCTTGTCACCCAGGGGTGGTGGCGGCGTGCCCTGCCTGCGCGCGGATGAGCTGCCACATCGGAAGGCTCTTCTGTCTCCAGTCCTTCAGCCTCAGCAGCGTGCGATGAGCCGGTGACTCTTAACCTGATTTGCCAAACGTCCAACCTGCTAAACTTTCACAGTGCCATTAACTGCTAACTGAAATTAGGAATTAGTTACATGTAGTTTCCCCCCCCACCCCCCTCCCAGCCTTCCCAATTGTGGGAATTTGGCCCTGCAAAAAAAAACAAAACAAAACCAAACCAACTCTGCCTTGCTTTGTAGCTTTTCTTTCCCAGCAGGAATGGGGTAATGGTGGGGTGTTTCCATGCCTCACCAGCCCCTCGCGTGTACCAGGAGGAGATGTAGTGCTGCTCACGGCTGTTCTTGTGTTAGTTGCTTTGGAGCAGCTCTGATCTTAAGCCCTGAGGAGCGTGTGCCTCACTCAGCCATAATGTCAGTTAGCCAGATACACTGATACTTGCCTATGTTTAGCATAACCTTCCAGTTTTATAGTCCGGTGGTGCACAAGTCGGTCGTATGCTGCAGAGAAAAAAAGAAATTCATGTAATTTATTGCTGCCGCTTATATAGGTATTCCTTCGGTGTACAGACTGTTGAGATTCCGGCTTCTGAATACGAATATTTGTTAAATTGACCTCCCTTGATTAAAGGCTTTGATGGGTTATTTTAGAAGGTGTCCTCAAAGCTGCCTTTACCAATTGTTTTTCTCTAAATTCCCTTTTTCTGTATGATTTTCTTCTGGTAAGTCCGTGGCCCTCCAGTTTGTATTTGTCCATAGGACAGGGAGAAGAGACAAACATATCTGTGGTAATTAACTGTTCTTTTGTGACAAGATTGAGAGCCAAAGCATTGGGCTTTTTACCAGTTAAGTAATTGAGTTTAACTTAGTACTAAGAGAACCTAATGAGAGGAGCCTCGTAACAGAGTTGAACCTGGAGCAGTACGCCGCAGACTCCGAAGATGGTTTCTCGTGAGACTGCTGAATACAAGGATCTTCCTAAATCGACACAAGTCTTTCCCTTATTTTGTTGTAATGATAATGTTTGAACATCAAGGTCATTTGCTTTAAATTGCTAATTCGGTTGGATCTGAAAAGCAGTGGGTGTTTTTGTAGCAAGTATATTTCAGTCTGCTCACATGTTTGTTTCGCTTGTGCTGTTTTTCAGTTACAAAAGCTACACCTTTGTGACAGTCTTTGGAAACCTGCACCAGGCTCAGCTGGGTGGAGTCCCGGGGACCTACCAACTAGTCCGCAGCTTCCTGAACATCAAACTCCCTGCGCCCGTCCCTGGTCTCCAGGTACGTCCATCGCTTTCAGCGACTGAGCTAAACGAATAACACAAACCTGTTTGCTCCAGAACAGCCAGGAAACTAGTGCAAGCTCTAGTGGGTTTTCTGTTGTTTAAACTGCTTTTAGGGCAGCAGGCTCTTAGTCCTTCTCTAGAACTTTTCACGAGGAAAATGGAAGATAGTAGACAAAATCACTTCGAGTTCAGAGCTAGTCTCGATGCATGGTGGTGCCTAGTAGTTTGAGTTCAGAATTCTAGAAATTACAGTCTCTTCTGGTGGTCTTTTTAGAGATCAACAAGCAAGTATTAAAATACGTTATGATGTAATCTCCCTGTTTTGCTTTTTCTCTTTTTTTTGCACTTACTGTAAGATGGTGGCACCAGTTGCTGATGACTAAATATGTAATGAATTAATCTGAATTGTAGCCCAAGCCTTTTATTTAGGAATCTGAATAACAATCCTGCTCACTTGCACGTAATAGTGCATAGCTCTGCACCTACAAAATTACCAGATAAACAGGCAGGCTGGGTTGAAAAATTAAAGTTAAAAGTTAAATAAATAATAAAAAAAAAAATATTATGACATTGGAGACTGCATAGCTGAGTCTACCTGTCCTTTTCTTACCTGCTGAGATCCACAATTAGTTTGGTATCTCTCTGTTTCAGTGCAAATGTTTTTAATAGCTCAGTGGTCTAATCCAAACCCACCTCCTGTGTGGGGAGGACATCTGAATGCTGGTTCTGGGATTGGCAGAACCTCACCGGGAACTGAAATGTGGGCAAGCAGAAGAGTGTCCCATCCTTTGCTGCTAGGATGCGCGCAGCTTTCACAAGACTTAAACCTCATGATCTCTGGCTTCTGTAACACAAACAGAACATTTTACCAAAATCAGTGTGTGGGTATAAAGGCAGAAACAAGGAATGAGGCAAACGATAAAGAAAATTAGTACAAATGTTCTGCTTTAAAAAAAAATAATTATTTCTTACTTTATTTTCAGGATGGTGAGGTGGAAGGCCATCCTGTCTGGGCACTGATTTACTACTGCATGCGCTGTGGAGATTTGGCTGCAGCCATGCATGTGGTGAAACGGGCACAGCACCAGCTGGGAGAGTTTAAAACCTGGTTCCAGGAGTACATGCACAGTAAAGATAGAAGGTAACTGGGAACTCGGAAAGGTCTTTGTGGGAGGGAGGGAAGGTGGGAATTGCTGTGGAGTAGGGAAATAATCAGTGGCTTGGTAGAAATACAAGAAGCTCGAGTCTCTTCTGGCGGTGATGGCTGCCTGGTGTTTGTATTACCTACCTAAATTACATGTAAGAAGTTTGCATATTTTAATTTGGGGCTTTGAAGTCTAGAAATCTCCATAGAGAAAGAGTTGTTTGAAAGTATGCAAAAATTTACATTTCAAAAATAATACAGTGGTGCAGCTTTGCTTTTTCACCGTAGGATCTGCCCTGTGTAACGGCAGGATACTGCGTACAATAGACCAGATTTAGTCTGCTGTCACGAATCCCGTGTCTTTTTATTTCCCCTGTTGCTTATTTTAGTTGAATTTCCTTTGGGGAATGCTTTTTACTACACCTCTTTTCGTAAGAATGCCGCACAGTAAAAGCAGGTAGTGTTTGTTAGAGGCATTCGCTCTCACATCTGTCTTGTGCTTATTCTCCTCTTCCAGTTTTTGCCGTCCATCGCTTGGCAGAGGCCACTGGCCAAACGCCTGATGGTGTGGTTGCAAGCAGTTGAGTTAGTGCATCTTCAGGTGTGCTCTGAACTCTGCTCTGGTGTTTTAGGTTATATTTTTTTATCTTCAAACAAGCGCGTGGTCAGCTATTGCGTTACAGCTGCACTCCCTGCAGGGGAATGGCGCTTTGCTAGGCTACTGGCTGAAACTGGGGGGAAACTGGAGGGCCCAGGTAAGTGCCAGGAGGTGAACCTGTAATATCCCACCTCAGCCCGTGACAATTTCATTCATATGTGGGAAGCCCTCATCCTGCAATATGTTGAATGCATTTGGGCTCTTCAGGTATGAAAATTAAAATATCGGTTTGTGTGTCTTAAAAACAAACAAACAAAACCAACCAAACAAAAAAAGACCAAACCAAAAACAGACTGAGAGGGGAAAAAAAAATCAAGTGCCTTTTACGGAGTATTGTATGCCATGTTATTCTTCTATAAATGAACCAGGTTTGTAGGGAGTATCTAGGAGTGCTCATTATAATAAGATTGTTCCAGAAACCTTAGTGAAGGTACTGCCATTGTTTTCATTACAAACACTTTAATGAGATAGTGTAATTGATTTATGTTGTTTTTATTACAGCTATGAAAAGGTACTCTGCCAAATCTGCAGATTTGACAAACACTGTCTTAGTCTAGGAGAACACTTCATTGATCCAATTCTGTAAAATTCTCTACAAGAGGGTACAAGAAATAGAATGACGAAGAACATTATGACAGTATTTAATGATAAAGATGAAAGTGTCTCTCCTAAAAGTCTTCATGGTACAACGACCTGCTCACTTCTTAGTTACTAACCCAAAGAGTTTCAAAGACTTTGTGAGCTCTCTTTCTGAAGTGATGAAATAGCAGTCAGACAAAAATAGCTCATCTACCACAATATTAATGCACCCCTAAAGAGACTGTCATCTGATCATTATTTTTTTTCCCTTGCAATGGGTATTTGAAGATGATCCTCTGTAACTTTAATTCTACGTTTCAATTCATGTGCAGAATTTTCACCTACAGATGTAAACAGAAAGTGCAAGAAACATTGGCCGGTGCTTACTGTCATCATGCCTTTGCTGTGAATATGCACCTATTTACATCGATTTGTATCCAGGTTTCCTCATTCAGGGAAAGATGGGTTTCATGTCTTTTCCTTCAATATTTGTTGGTTTTTTTTTTTCCTTAGACTATCTCCTGCCACAGAAAATAAACTGCGTCTTCATTACCGACGAGCTCTGAGAAATAATACTGACCCGTACAAAAGGGCTGTTTACTGTATCATTGGCCGTTGTGACATTACGGATAACCAGAGTGAAGTCGCTGATAAAACAGAAGATTATCTTTGGCTAAAAGTAAGCGTGGGGTTGGGGTTGTGGTGGTGTTTGTTGGTTTTTCTCTTTTAAGAACCGGATTTAATGGTGTTGCGTTTCTGCACTGCTGTGCTAACCTCCCTGCTTCTCAGTCTGGTGTTTTGCATCGATGTCATGCAAGTGACTTGACCTTGCAGACAGTGAAGAGCTGGCAACCCGAGCCCTGCGGCTGCTCTGGTACCCTCTGTATCATCGGGTGTTAATTTGGGGACACTTGTCTGTGGAAGTGTCATCTTCTTCAGTTGACACTGATCTTTGTCAGCTGTTTTTACAAGTAGTTTAGCTTGCTACAGTGAGGATCCTTTGAGTTTTCCTTTCTGGAGGGACTATGGCTGAAATGTTGGTGTCACTTGGCAGAAGACGACGCTGTCAATGTCTCTATAGTCCAAAGTCCTTACGGTTTTGGTGGGGCCATGATAGATACTGGTCAGTACCCATTTCTCTCCATTCATTTCAATCTTATTTCTTTCCTTATCAGAAAGGAGGAGTCGAATGATGTATTTGTTAAGACAGGGTAAAAAAATACCGCTTTTAATTACTGTTTAGTGAGTATTCAGGGTCCCAGCATTGGATTTTGATGGCACGGACAGGTACAAAAGGACCCCTGGATTCTATCCACCTGGATTTTATCTGCATGGATTTCTGCTCTTGCTACTTTAAAGATCTTTGCTTCCCAGCAATGGATGGACCTGATGTTGTGACTAAAAGTAATTTCTAGTCAGTTGGTCAAATCTTAGGAGGGGCTTCAGATGGAACAAATATCTTCTGTGTGCATCCCTTGCACGAGGTGAAGTTGAAATATCTGTTCTTCTTTCTTTGGATGTGTTTTTTAGCTGAACCAAGTGTGTTTTGATGACAACGGCGCAAGCTCTCCCCAGGACAGACTAACATTATCACAGTTCCAGAAGCAGCTGCTGGAAGACTATGGTAAGAAACAACAGAAAGATGTGTTACTTGGGGCTCTGCTTTTCTGCTTAGGGCGCTTTCCAGTTGTTATTACACAAACCCCAGCCTCCACATAAAACCCTATAGCTCTCCACGAGTGACAGGCATCGTTAGGGTGTTGATGGACAGCCTGCATCCCTGGAGACAGGGCAGACTTCCAATAAGACACGATGAACGAGTCCTGATGTTCCCAGCAATCCAGAGAGTGAATATTCATCTGTGAACAGCGCTGCTGCTGTTTGTACTTTATCCATACTAAATTATGAATTGCTTTATCTCACCATAAGCATGCTAAGGTCTTTTAGCAAAACTTCCAATTTTTGGTATACAGGACAGAAAAAGCAATCATTACCTAATGTAGGCATGTATTTCCCAGGCTTTTCTCTGTGTGCATCCATTGGTCATTGTTTCCTTTAAATTACTATTTCAAGTAATTTTCTGGGAATCCAAATCACAGGGCCTTCCACTTCAGAAAGTTTTAGGAATGTCCACAGCCCAAGAGAGTACCTTTTCCCATAGTCATCTTCCAAGCGATCAAAATTAGGTCACTTGGACTATCCAAAACATAGAGAATTTGATTCTCCACAGCCTTCTAATTTGTAGCATCACTCACACCCGGTTAATAATGTGTGGAAAAGAAATACAATAAGCTACTTTTAGTGTCACTGAGTAGTAAAATCCAAGTTTTTAACATTATTTGTACTGCTTGGCATAAGTACAAATGAAGACAAAAAGTTGTGGTCTTTAGAAAATCTATTGCAGTCCGTCAGAGTTGATGGTTCATTGTCTGAAAAGAACAAAGGAACTTTTTTGAGAAACTATTTATTCTCTTTCTCTTCCTGAATATATATTTATGCTGTGGTCTTTCGTGATGTATTGCAGTGGAACAGTTATAGATAAGCCAGCGATGTGTGATTAGGTGTTCAGTTTTGTCCAGTGTGTTTATTTCTGTTGGCACTGAATAAGCACTAGTGATATGCTGTGACGGGAAGCATCCACCGTCAGTGATCTCTGATTGAAAAATCGTTTTCACTTACACTCTGTGTGTGTGTTGTGGTTTGTTTTTGTTTTTTTTTTCCAGGTGAATCACATTTTGCAGTGAACCAGCAGCCCTTGCTCTACTTCCAAGTATTGTTCTTGACAGCACAGTTTGAAGCCGCAATTGCTTTTCTCTTCCGGACAGAGCGCTTGCGTTGTCATGCTGTTCATGTTGCATTGGTCCTGTTTGAGTTAAAATTGCTCCTGAAGTCTTCTGGGCAGAGTGCACAGCTATGTAAGTCCTACACGTTTACTTTACAATAAAGGGATATTTTCTGAGCCCTTAGGGTACCCTGTAGACACTGCAGATCTATAATTGATCAAACAAGCAGCATTTATCAGAACAGTCTCCTAAAAGCGAATTGGTTTAGTTGCATTAGAGCTCTGCATCATGGCTCTGTCTAATTTGAGATGAAGATCAGGGCAATGTTTCCTGGCATTAGGTCCTCTGATAGTGTTGTTTCTGACATTGCAGTAAGCCATGAAGCTGGTGACCCTCCTGGCATCAGGCGTCTAAATTTTGTGCGGCTTTTGATGCTTTACACCCGTAAGTTTGAGTCAACGGATCCAAGGGAGGCTCTGCAGTATTTTTACTTTCTCAGGTAGGAGCTAATACACGTCTCTAGATTTTCTCCTAGTTATTACTCCTTAATTATTCTTATCTGGGAAGTCCTCAGAAACAGGAGTACCTTCCTTCTTCCCTTTCTTTTGTAGGAATGAGAAGGACAGCCAAGGAGAGAATATGTTCTTGCGTTGCGTTAGCGAACTAGCAATTGAGAGCAGAGAGGTATGTTTGGGCGTGTTTTGCCTTCCTCGCTTTAACTGAAATTCGTTTCTTCATTGAAATTTTTATTAGGCAGGACAGTCTTAAACAGCTGGTTACTCTTCCTGCCTGATGCAAACCTAGATGACGGGAGATCTCGCAATGACCATATGTTTAAGATATTTAATCAATGTCTTTTTGCCTGTTATTTATGTACAAATAATTTTGACGTTGATCACTGTTCTTCGTTCATCTATGACTGCATCTTTGTGCTTAGTAAATATGTTGTGAAATATGTGCAATTCATCTCTCTTTTTTTTGTTTCCTTTTTTCTTACTTTACATCTGTGTGGATACAGTTTGATATGATTCTTGGAAAGCTGGAAAATGATGGTAGTAGGAAGGTGAGTTGACAATTTATGTTTATATTTTATATTAAAAAGTGCAAACTAAGTGTGATTTCCAAAGTAGTCATGAGGCTATCTTGCTTTTCTTTATTTTTTCACTAGCCAAATTATTACTGTGTTTGAATACGTACAAGTTCTCCAAGTATGAGATCCTTTTACAGAACAATCTATGACATGACCTGCCCTAGCAGCAGGGAGGTCAGGAACTGCAGGGCAAGCTCTGTCCCTGTAGGCACCCGGTGTAACTAAAGAAACAAATGGCATCAGGTAACTTCAGTGAGGTCAGAATTTCATCTTTACCGTAGGAAATGGAATTTAGTACACATTAGGAAAAGGCAATTGGGAAAAATAGCTTGCTTGTAAGTGAGGGTAAGATTGTTCTGTTAACAGAAGTGTGTGTGTGAAAACTATCTATGTGGCATTATCCTCATTCACCTCAGAGGAGAAATGTATTGCAGCCCATTAAAAATTCTTGTAATTAAGGGAGCAAGGGCTAACAGACCACAGGCATAGCCACAGCTGGCCTGTCCCCTCCATATAGATGAGGGTAAGTATCGGATCACAGATCAGTCATTTCTCGTTGCGATGGATCTTACTTCTGCTGTAAAAGCAGTAATCTACAAGTAAAATGTAATCTTACACAGTCAGAAGATAAAGGAAACCTTAAGGTATCACCTGAAAAGAGGGGATTGCATGCAAATCGTTACAATTGTGGATAATCAATGAAGTTTTTCTGTTCGCTACAGCAACTTTGGCAGCTTTCTATGTAAAGCAGACTGCAGAGTCATTTAAATCATAATTTTAAGATTAGGGCTCATGCTGCAATCGTTGCTACTGTCAAAAAAAAAAATCTATTTCTGGCAGTAGTTTCTTTTAGATGTTTTTGTTCGGTCAGTTTCAAAGCAGTGAGACTGTGCACACCAGAGCAAGGTAACTTGGTAACCTTTACAAATACTTTTTTAGTTTTCCAGTTCTTTGCAAGATGGATAGTTTTTAGATGATACCATTAGTGGTGAATCCTGTTTTCTTGACTTTTCTCAATTCCTTTTAAATATGACTGAATTCTTGAGTTTCTTTGGTGTGAAACCAGCAATCTCGGGTTTAAAATAAGTTCTTCTAGATGATACAGGCTTATTTTTACATCCTCAACTACGGTAAAATCTTTTCCAGATATCCTTGACTCTTTCCTCTCTTTTATTCTACTTGTGTCTGTTTTTTCTTTTAAAATTCTGGTTGCCCTTTCATTTATCCATGTAAGACTTCGCTTGCGACCTGTCATGCCAAGATACACAAACGGCATCCCTGGAGACCCTGGCACGTTATCTGCTGAAGTCTTTTGTGTCGTCTTCTCCTCTGTAATGTGTCATCAGCAATTAAAATAATTTAGAATTTGACCTGTTATCTGGGTCATTTTGAATGAATTGGAAGCCACAGATGTCTCAGTGCTGACTCCGTTTTGGAGAAAGTCTCTCTCACAAGAGCTCTTTCTATTTTTAACGTGTCCCTTTTGCGCGTTCCCATGGAAATGTACAGGCCATTCTAATCATAATCCAACATGTAAAATATTCATTGCCTTGACAGGATATTGAGGAGTTTTTAAGAATTCTGATTTCTCTTCTCTTCTTTCGTTTTTGTCTCGCCTCTTTAGCCTGGAGTGATAGACAAGTTTACAAGTGACACAAAACCCATTATTAACAAAGTGGCTTCTGCAGCAGAAAATAAAGGATTGTTTGAAGAAGCTGCAAAACTCTATGACCTTGCAAAGGTAAATATCTTCTAAGCGCTGCCTTAAATACGCACCTGGTTCACCATTTTTTTTCCAAACGTTCTCCCTGTGATTAGGAGGTTAAATTTAATCTCGGAGATTGAATTGCCCTTATTCAAGCAGGTTATTTCTGCTGCCGTTAAAGCAGAGCTGTTGGCTGCCTGGAGAAGGGTTTCGGTGAGCAAACCCAGATGGATTGCGCTCCAGCCCATCCTGATTTAAGACATCCTGGTTCTTGATCAATGTGGTCTTTTGAAGAGATTGCCCCCTGCATAATTTTATTGTGGCTAGTGAGGTTATTTACCCCAGAGTCTGCTCTTCCAATTTCATAGATGCTGAATTGACGTCTGAAATAGTTGGGCTTTATAGTGAGTACTCTTGTTTCCTTTTGAAATATATTTGAAATAAGTGGATGCAACCGTAGCCACTGTTTTAGAGGAAAATTAGGGGAAAATATTTTTTCACATGAGCCAGCAGCATTATGTTGCTGCTAGCTAATACAATTTTGACTCTTTATGGGAGGAAGGCGTCTCTGAGCGTGCACTAGGCACCACTGCAGGAGATCTTTCTGCTTTTTTAGTGAGATTGAAACACCAAGTCCCAACATGCTCCTCTTATTTGTCTGTAACTTTAATACCAACAGAACCCTGACAAAGTTTTAGAACTGATGAACAAGCTCCTCAGTCCCATCGTTCCCCAGATCGGCACTGCCCAGTCGAACAAAGAGCGGTTGAAGAGCACGGCCCATTCCATTGCTGAGAGGTAAGACGAGGGGGCAGGACTGGGTGGTTCACCTGGACCTGACCTGGGGCTGTCGGTTCAGTGGGTATTAGTTCCTGACTTTGTTTCTGCTGGCTGGACTGTGGCATCCACGGCAATGCGTGCAGGAAGACAGAGAAGAGGTCAGAATTTACCCTGTCGTGCTCATCATGGCTTGTAGTACCAAAACCAGAAACGAAATCTTCAGGGGCAGGGCAGGTAACTTTGCCAAGAAGCTTTACCTGTTGGTGAATCAAGAAAAGGGAATTGCAGGATTGCCCACTGGAGACAGTGTCTAGTAAGGAGCAATAAATATAACAAATCATATGTTTTAGGTGATTTTTGAATTGAAATAACGTAACAGTTGCAGATTAATTGCACAGAATTCACTGCTTTGAAATAGTATTGGGAGCGCTACAAAACCAGCAATTAGGAGTCGTGACAGCAGAGCGGCGGGTTCAGTAGCTGTCTAAAAACTTTATTTCACTGCTGCTTTAATGAAGGCTAAAAAGGGAACGTTTAAGCTGAGGTGTGTATATGGCTAACGTAACCAGTGGACCTCCGTTCCACAGCCCGTTACTTTAGGAAAGTGCCATGTGGTGTTTAGAAAAGAGCGAGGAATGGAAGTGACCGAAAGGAGTGTCACCTGCAGTGTGGGTGTGCTAATGAGGATACCTGTTGGACAGACATCAGTGCTTCAGATTCATTAGCAGCTAGAAGTTAGGAGTGAACTGCTTCTGAAAGGTGGTAATTGCAAAATAGCTTTGGGATTTTTTTAAATTGTCTTCCTTTGGTCCATCTTGTCACAGTGACTGCCATGGACAATTCCTATATTTTTCTAGAGCAGAACGTGGGTACCTGTGAGAAATGTCTTACTGCTTTTCCTCAACTGTTCTGCTGGGGAGAGAGTAAAAATAAAGCGAGCACACTTGCTGGCTCGTCGAAATAGGGAAGACAAATACAGAAATGTATTGATTTCAGTCAGAGGCCTTTGCCTTTCTTCTTTTGACAAGTGGCATTTGCCAGTCACTCCTTCAGTCAGCCTTTCCCTCAGGTAGTCAGGCTGCAGCCTGAGTGAAGGTTTGCTGCTATTGACTTCCTGAGAGACTCATTTGGTAGCGGACATTAAGGAAAATTAAACCTATGGCTTGAGCTTAAGCTTCAGCAAAGGCCGTGATGGGCTTTGTTTTGTTACTTGCTTTGATCTGTATGAGAGCGCTAAATATCACTGTTCAATAATGCCACTTTGCAGCTGCAAACCTTCCTGATTGCAAAGCCAGCGCGGTTCTGATTAGCTCATCTTCTTGCCAATTAAATGTAATACAGGGCTTTTCTTCGTGTACCGTACTGTAGCGATGCAGCTTTACTCCCGCGTGTTCTTGTGATGTTTTTGGAACAGGGGAGATACCCAACAGAAGAGGCCAAGAGGCTGTCAAGCTTTCTCCTCTGCAGCACCGTGGTGTCTACCATGCACTTGACCACTCTTACTATTACCTTGAGGAAGGAGCTCCTTTCTGACCTCGTGCTGTTAGCAGTGAGAGCAGACAGCTCTCCGGTTCATCTCCTAGCAAGCGTGGCTAGAAAGAGCGTGTAGAATCATCTAATCCGTTTTTAAGTCTTAACGTCTTGCCTGAAGCAGGCGGTCGTGCTGGAGAATTGCCGGCTGTAAAACAGCGTGTTACACGTGCTCCTACAGCGCTTGCCTTGCAGGTCTCCGGTTCCTGTCGCTGTTTTCCCCGTGAATATGGGGAGTATAAACATTTAAAAGGAAACAAATGCTGGGTTTGATGGAAAACTAAAAGTGAATAGAAGTATCTTTAAAAAGCCACAACCTGTGAAAATTCTGCCTCCTGGTTAAGGAAAATTAAAGCTGTCCTTTGTTAGACGCCTTCTGTCCTTGTGCTTGATGTCTCCACTTCCAAGAATTGCACGGGCGCCTTTATAAATGGTTGCCATTTTGCACAATGAAATTGTAAAACAATTTCTTTCAGGTACAAAGCTCAGGGGATAAGTGCAAAGAAATCCATCGACTCCACGTTCTACCTTCTGCTAGACTTAATCACGTTTTTTGATGAATATCACGCCGGTCACATTGACAGGGCCTTTGATGTAAGTTTCAAGAGTTCTGTTTGAAGTGCAGCCTTCCTAATGCCCTTGAAAGCCCAGAATGTCTCAAATAACATCGCTTAAAACAAAAAATTATCTTTAATGACTTAGAAGGTGCTGCAATGCTATGGGAATTTAAAAATGTGTTTCTTCCCTGTTGCTTGATAATCAGGAAGATCTTTCTGGAGCTGTTTTGTAGACGTTGAACAAAATATTCCTGCTACTCAACGAAGTGAGGAGATAAACCAGTAAATAACAATGAAATGATTTGTCTTGAATGGAATCAGGAGCATTACACTAACACTTCAAAAACATGCTTTATTAATATGTGGTACACAGACCGTTGATTATCTACTCTGATTCCTGCTTTTCTTTTTGAAGATTATTGAACGCCTAAAGCTTGTACCTCTTAGCCAAGACTGCGTGGAGGAGAGAGTTGCTGCCTTCCGGAATTTCAGCGATGAAGTAAGTAATGTGTCTTGGGTTTAGCTTCCAAAAGCCTTTTGCTTTCTTAAAAGGATCTTAAAACCTCTCATCATTCTTATTCTTTAATGGGGAAAAAGGATGGAATTATTTTGCATTCAGACACGTAGATGCTTGGCTTGCGACTTTTTGTCCTCAGTGCTGCTCTTTGGAGCGCTAGAATTCCCTACCCAGAAATCCTGTCTCCATTTGCAGAAGGCATCTGAACTGACCGAGTCCAATTCAAGAATCTGGAATATTGAAGACTTTCAACTGTGCTGCTGACTTAGTTCTTCCACGTTCTTAAGGGTCACGGAGCATTTGTAGGGTCTCGTGTTTCCTTCCCTCCAAATTAGAGGAACTCATATATTTGGGTATTAGCAGATGAAGCATAATGGAAGGTTATTATTGCTCTTGAACTGTTGACTGGAGGGTGACACTTGTCTTTCAGACATTCTTTGTGTGTATTTGGGTGCTTTGGAGGTTTTGTATTCAGGCACTTTGGGTTTTATCAGAACCGTTGCTATCAAACATGAATGCGCAGCCATTATGCATGTCTGTATACTCTGGGTAACTTTTTTTGCCAGGTGGTGCAGTCACAGCAGTGGTAACCATTAAATGTGTGACTGTTACATGAGTAAATACCAACCATAGTTATCGTTGCTTGGTTTTCTGATGTCATAGTGCAAGGTTCTGTCAGCCTGCTCTTCATTGCAATATGTTGTTGGATTTTTTTCTCCCCCTTCTTTGTGTAGATCAGGCACAATTTATCTGAGGTCCTGCTTGCAACCATGAATATTTTGTTCACCCAGTATAAGAGGATGAAAGGCACAAGCCCAGCCACTCCTGCCAGACCCCAGCGGGTAATGGAAGACAGAGATTCGGTAAGATTATAATCCTCACTGTCTGACGAGTTTTCCTACTTCCCTTTTCCCCTGTTTTCAAGGGATTGGGCTTCAAATAACTGTGAATCCCTAGTGGCCTTCACTTTTGACTTGCTCAGTTACTTGGAGTCTTAGACTGCTCAGCTTGCTCAGTTACTTAGTCTTGAGACTAGTAACTTCAGCTTTGTGTAAAGAAAGGATGTTGTTCTAAATGGCATTGAGCTAATTAAGATATACACTATATATCCACCTCCTGGCAAGAGAAAAATAAGCGTTCAGTTTGCTTCTTGGTGGAATCTTAAATAGTTAACAGATGTGGACAGTGCAGTGTCTCTGGAATGGTTGGTGTTGCTGCCTTGACAACTGAGCTTTTTTTTTTTTTTTTCAAGAACCTGATTTCCACTCCTGTCCTTTGCGTTAGTGCCCTGTTCGTGCAAAACTGAATTTCTGGTGGAAAGCCCTTGCTTGACTCCTCTGCTTGGCTTGCCTCTGTAGTGACGTGGGCTGATGTTTTCAAAGTGTCCTTGGGCAATACACCGAGATGCTCAAGTACCTCCCCTTGGTGAAGGGCTGTAGCAGTTTGCCCGTCGTGTTCTGCATCCTCTGGGCAGCTTCCAGGTGTGGTGGCGCTTGGTCTGGCTGCCTGGTTTGACTGGCTGACAACGGTGGGGTTGACTTCACTGCTAGAGGCGGTGCTGAAGCATTTCCCCCACCCGCTGACGGGAGCCCATGCGTTCAGCAAGCCTCAAAAATAGGCACCACTTAAAGGGCACAGCCAGATTTGCGGGCATTCACCTGTCAACGTGCTGTGTTGGGCAGAAGGGTTCTCAGCTTAGCTGTCGTCGGGTTTGGTCTTGTAGCTCTTTTTAAGTTAAAGCTGCCACAGGCACTTGAAAACCGAGTTGGCCAAACCATTCATCCTGTTTTACACATTAGGAAATAAATATCAACTCCTTTTGAGAATGAACACCAGCTTGGGCCACAGCAGGCTTTATTCCAGGCTTTAGTCACCTGTAAAAAGTGCCTTTGATCTGTGAATTGCAATATTGGTAAAAGTCTTAGTCTTTACATCAGAAAGCGAAAGGTGCGAGTAAAGATACAGCTTTTGTCTTTGGGGTACAGTCGGTGTGTGAGCTACGGGATCCTGCCCTGCCACTACGCTTGTACACTCGATAGGCAACACCGGAGAAGGATGCGTGCTGCTGGGGCTTCTCCCGGCTTAAGTTCCGCACGTGTGAAGAAGTCCCAGGCTAAGGCAGTCTGTTACCTGCTCCGTGTGTTCACGGGGTTGGCACTGAGCAAACAGCCTTAACTCCTCGCTTTCCAAGTGAGCCATTTATTTCCGTTTTGTGTTGCGGTCTTGTGCCTTACGTAGAAGCATTTACCATCTCCATAGGGGTGTAATGCTGTCAGGTGGCATCTCAGTATGACTACCATGACCGTGGCCTACCAAAGATTGTTGGCGATGGGATCAGCAGCTTTGCTGGCCGGCGTTTGTGTAGAAGGAAGCCACCATGACATCGCACCATATCAACAGCGTGCCTGTTACCAGCGTGCTCATAAATGTGCTTGGCACTCTTGTGCTGTTACAGTTGTGAAGATCAGCAGATGATTTACCTTGCTAAAAACCCTTGAAGGTTTTCTTTTTTTTCGGGCTTCAAGTTTTGTTACTCAAGCTTCTGGCCTTGTGGTGGGATCTCTTGGCAGCGGGGCGTCAGCGGTGTTGGAGACACGGGGTTTCTGAGTCACGGGTCTCTGGCTGCCGTGGGCAATAAAAGCTGCGCTTCACCGTCGGAGGGGACAAGTGCCTGCTGTCTCTGCAGTCAGGGAGGTGATAAGAGAACAGCTATGTGACTGTAATGTCAGAAGGGAGCATAAATCTGCTAATGTAGGATTAGCTAGCGAGAAAAGATCTACAGCCCTGTAGCTCCCGGCTGCCGAAAGAATTCCACGTGCAGAAAAATAGCAGGCGTGGGCACAGGGAAGGTGGGGTAAGAATAGTTTCATCCTGTGTTCCCCTTTTTTCTTGCCCTGAAGAATTTCCTCCAAGACTAGCGGGAGCAGGGAATCTAGATCACTTCACTTTCCCCTGTCTGGGAAGCAACTCGGGGGATTTTAGTGGTGAGAAGAAATGAGGGCATTTCAAACGTGAGAACAGAGGTGTTTCTTCAGCAAAATCTCCCCGTTCACCTGAACAGAGACGGCAGATACGAGCTTCTGCAGGCTGTGCTTGGCAAGAATTTTTCTTTTGAACTTCCCTGAGAGAAAGGCAGCTTTTCCTTTTTCCGTGGGGAAGCAAATTTTAGGGGAAATCGGGCTCTTCCAGAAGCTTTAACAGTCTCAGTGCATTGCCCAGTAGCCGGTGCAAGCAAAAAATTACCTTTGCTTGAAACAGGTCTTTGAAGTCCCTGGGTTTCCTCTAGATCCATCGGAGCAGACAGATTCGAATCCCTCTGTTCATCAGAAGAATTTGAAAACACAGGCTAGTAGCTGCTTGTAAGTCTGAGGTTTATTCCGCGTAGCAGGGGACAGAGTCCCTCAGGGTAGGAGCACATGGCTCTTGAATTTGCCCTCCACTGCTGCGCACTGGTCTGACTGCCCCGAGCGGGATCCTGCTGTCCTGGGTAGGCAGTAGAGGGGCTTTGGTGGGATGGAGAGGAACAGTACCGCTGGAGCCCCCTGGACCCAGAAATGCCCTCTGTTAGAACATCTCCTGTCCCACTTCGGAGACGAAATGGGCTTTATTGAGAAATTATCAAGTTGGGAGTTGGAGTTGGCATTTTATACATTTTGTTTATTTCAGAATGAAATTACTTAAGCTGTATTTTCAGTCTTTTTTTTTTTTTAACGTATATACATTAATTAGTTTGGGGACTGAGGGAGCAAAGTCCCGTCCCGCTTGGCCTGATCCATTTTGTCAGATTTCAGGCAGAGATTGCGAGTGCAGTGCCGGAAACCGCGGCTGCGGTGACAGCCCTGACCCAGATGCCGTGAGTGTGTGACAGCAATGTCATATGCTCCCTGCCCCGATCCGGGGTGGCGAACTCTCTGGAGCAGCCCAAGGGCATTATCTCGGCGGCAAAATTAGGTCAGGAAAGGAATGGAATTCTTTTTTTTATTATTTTATTTGTGGTTTTACTTTAAATCGCAAGTGACTCTAACATTCATGAAGTAATTACAGCCAATAGAACATCTAGACCTCCAGGCCGCTCTTAACCTCTGCAAACCTCCGACCGTTCTTCCTGAAGTATTGCCAACCTCTGTCGTGTTGTTTTGATTTTTAAAAATAGACCAGCTCTAGTATCATTGCTTACCGGAAAGGTAAAGGGAAGGGTAACTCGCACTGCTCCTGAGCCTGTCTTAGTCACATTGAGAGGTTTTTGCCTCTTAATTTTAATTCCAAAGAGTCAGATGCCTTGACGTGCTTTTTTCGTCTCCCACCTGTTTTGACCTCCACTGGAAAGCAGCAGGTCAGACATAATTACCCGACATCGCCACGTAACACGTTTGGAAGCAGACTGGAAAGAAGCGTTGGCTGTGACTGGAACTGAACGAGTAATTTTCAGGCCACCTCGTTAAGTAGCCAACGCGTGGGTGTTAACTAGGTGGTAACGTACAGCTGGGGAAACTCTCCTGGGAGCTTTTAGCAATGGGGTCAGTCTCCGTTTTGCTGCCTGCTGGCGTTCCGCAGCTGCGGCGCTTAAGGCAGGGAGGAGTGCCTCCCACTGCACCGCTGCCTGGGCCGATTGCAGCTCTGCATATTCATCCTTCCTTGGCCAGAGAGGACTACAGCACCAGGTGGGAACTCTGCTCTGTGTTTCAGCCAGGCCGCTGGGGTTTGTAGACGGTCACGGCTTTCCTTCAGGCAAGGTAATGGAAACAGCAAATTAAAGGGCTGTGGTGTCAGTGCTAAAGAAAACTCGCTTTCCTGCCCCGCATGTAAAGTTGAAGGGGCTTTGCAGAGCTGAAGCAGTAGCGTATAAACAGCGTCTTGAAACAGATGAGCATCCCAGCTTTTCCGTTATCAGCTTCCAAAGTCCCTCTGTTGCTGTTGAATAACTGACTGGTTTAACATCACCCTGAAAAAGGGGTGGAATTGCCCAGGTGGGTATCGGGGGCAGTGTTTGTAACTGTTCCCGGTCACGTCGTGGGCTTCGGTCACTTCTCCAGCAGTTCCTGCTGCCGGATTTGCCATCCACATGCCCACAGCAACCAAAGCTGCTTCAGCTTTCCCTGCAGTCAGTAGATTAAAGGAAGGTTTATACAATGGGATCTTCCAGTACAGTAATTTAGGGATCATAGAATCATAGAATGGTTTAGGTTGGAAAGGGCCTTGAAGATCATCTCATTCCAACCCCCCTGCCATAGGCAGGGACACCTCCCACCAGACCAGGCTGCCCAAGGCCACGTCCAGCCTGGCCTTGAACACCTCCAGGGATGGGGCCTCAATGCTTAATATTTAAGCAAACAAAACACCCTGCACCGCCTGCCATAAAGATCCAGGCTTTCTCTATTCTCCTGACCTCCACCAGTTCCTTTGTAATTTACTAACAGTTTTAAAAAATGGAAAAAAAAAAAATCATTCCTGAATTCCTTCAGCTGTTACGTAGCCTTCTACTGTGTGAGAAGGGGGTTTGGTTACTTCAGGCAAAGGTCTCCGAACGTTCTCGGTCCATCTGCTTTCATTGTATTACGGAATGAAGAGCCTTTAAGGGTGTCAGTGTGGTGTAGGTGATGCAGGAGACCTCCAGGTACGCGTGGCACTGCCGGTTTGTTTCCAGTGCTTGTGCCTTGACGATGTTCATGCTGCGTTTCAGCAGGGTCAGCTTGGTATTTTGCAAGGTGGGAAGGAATCGCGTGGCCCTGGGAAAGCCCACTCCCTGCAGGTATTACCAGGTTGCTGCAGTACAGCAACGTCCCACGTTGTTGAAAATGGATTTTCTTGGGTAATTTTAAATAAATGGGATTATTTCTTCTTAAGCAAAAGGGTAACTCGACATGCTTTTAATGGTTGGAAAAGGAAATAATTGGGTTTCCTTCCAAATGCGGAGATACGTTATCCTGGAGAGCAGCTCTGAGAAATAAAGATTATATTTGCGTCTTTGAAAAGGCGAGTGTTTAACTCGCGCCCGACTCGGCTTTCGCGGTGGGTGTTTTGACACTAAAGTAACTGTCCTTTATTTTTCTGGTTTTTAGCAACTTCGATCTCAAGCTCGTGCGCTGATAACCTTTGCTGGAATGATCCCTTACAGAACATCGGGAGACACGAACGCAAGACTGGTGCAAATGGAGGTCCTTATGAATTAGCAGCGAAGCTTTTGCTTGGGGTTGCAGCAACCCGTGCCTGTCTTCAGTACGTTCAGAGGGTGGGACCAGTATCGTTTTGTATTCTGTATTTTTGTTGATGGCAATAAATTTCTTTGATTTCTATTTGTTTTTGACATTTTCATTTTCACCGATCCTTTTCTTTTTTTTGGTGTTTTCATGTTTTTCTTCATTTAATCTTAAATTGGTTTACATTTAGAAAGTTATTCTTAATTAGTTAATGGGCTATGCAGAGAAAGAAGTCATAGAGCTGCAGTAAGGAGGTGAACGAGCAATTTTATAGCCGAAGAGGAAGCGGAGAAGAAAATTTTAATGCTTGCTGAACATACAGCTTGGAAATTTTAGGCCTTTTTATTTTTCGGATGCATGTTAAATGTTGAAAATCTGTTTATGCTACACCACACGTGACACGCTGCTGTCAGTCCATAACGTTGTCTTGTGTGGCGTGTGTGTTGGGGCGGTGCAAATGGGCTCCGTGTGCCGCAGAGAAGTTTGAACTTCTGGGGTCGGTGTCTCAGATGGCTCTGCGAATCCTGGAGCTCTGCCGAAGCTTTCGCAGGAGCAGCAGGGATTGGAAACAGGTATATTTTGGTAGGAGAGATTTTTGGGATTGACAAAGTGAGTTTTTAGACAGTTGTGTTCAAAGTGATCCCGTATTGAGTTCACCGGGAGAAGTGAGAAGCCCAAATGTGGATACATTGGGTGTGGGTGGATATTACTGTTGCTTTAGTGGGAAACCTGAGTGCCGTTGAAGCGAGGGGCGTTAAAAAATGGTTAGCTTTAAACTTTTTGAGCTACAATTAACCTGGTGTGAAAGCCCGGGGAGCACGTTATAGGATAAGCTCTTCTCTTTAATATAGCTGCCTGCCTTGGGAATGAAATGGGAGGAATTTTGGTGGTTGCTCTCACTGCTCCCTGCACACACGCCGTTCCGTGCTGCTGCTGCCTTGCCCTCGTGCCATTCGTGTTACGGGGATACGAGAACACGTGTGGTTCTGGATACGGAACAGGCGGCAAAACGTCGGGGCTGATGTCAACCTTTGCATGTTAATAGCTGTCATGGAAGAGAATTAATCTCCCTTTTGTGATGTCTTTAAGTTTAACAGCGTAGAGGGACGTTTGACTGACTTGATGACAATTTCCTAATTGTTTTTCCCACCAGAAATGTTGTAGCATAAATTTTGTCAACCTTTTGGACAGGAAGCAAAGGGGTGGCTTGCCGAGCCACCCAAACCCGCCTCCCTCGGCGTTAGCAAACTGGCTGCCGCGGCTCCCAGCCGGTATAGCCGGGGATCGCGTGGCGCTGAGTGGTCCCTGTAGCCTGTTCAAGATTGCGTCAGCTGAAGGCTGATAGAGACCTGGACAACACCCTGCAGGTAAAGAGGCTTTGCTGAGATTCCAAGGAGTTTTTTGGCGGGGTGGGGAGGGGGGTGGAATTGAATTGTCTAACAAAATGTCAACAGGGGAGTGTGGAAAACTATTACTTATTAACATTCCTGGCGTATTCCTGTGTAAATGCTTCTTGGTATGTCTCAGCTGAAAATTCATCCAACTCCCTAAAGAACAAGTTACCAAAAAGTAGATGGCAGAGCAGGGTGTCTCTGCTGATGCTTGCAGGCAGTCCCGGTTGGACGAGGATTGCCCCACGTATGGTCCCGCAGGATAAACCCCGCTCCCCTGTTTTTCCTGCTGGCACTCGGCCCCTGTGTCCCTGAGTAACTCCTCGCATCAAACCACCTCACGTACGGAGAGGCTGGCGAGCCTCTACCTGTCCTCAGGCAACCGCTGACCGGAGCAAGAGAGGGACAGCGTCTGCCGGCGTCTGGTCGGGAAGGGTGAAGGCCACCTTCCCCGCTGTAATCCCCTCTCCACCCTTCACGCGGGGACAGAAGTCCTTCGGGGCTCAGCTCTGACCGCTGCCGTGTGCGGGACCTTGTTCTGTCTTTTGGCTGTCCCCTGCTCAGCTGAGCTGTCGTGCTGCCTCACTGGCGTGTTTCTGATGGCAAACGTTGAACTTGGGGACCTTTTAAACACAGCAAGTTGCCCTTTTTCTGTCTGCCCTTTGAGGATGGCGATAGCAGATGCTTTTCCAGTGTTTATCAGCCTTCACGGCTGGTATTAGAAGAGAAAATTGACGGCTGTGTGCATTTTGCTCCCTTTGTTGTGACTCCAGCCTCCGGTCCCTTCTAAGGTAGGCAGAAACTGAATTATTTCATACTTTGGAGAGCCAAGAAGGTCCTTCTGTGATGCGCGGACAGAGGATGTAAACCCCAGGGAGTCAAAGCCCTGGGACTGACCCTGGAAAGGTAAAGCCCAGCCCTGTTTCAGAGAAGATTTGAGAGGTTGTGGGTATAATGGAAGGTGCCCCACATGGTCGGAATTAATTTATTTCTTGTTGATTGCCCTGTGATTTCTTCTTGCTCCTGTGCAGGTTGCGAAGGTTGCAGCCCCTCCGTCCTCCCGCGTTCCCGAGAGCGGCGGGTTCCAGCTCCACGCCCGGGCCTGGCTTTGGCAAACCTGCCTCTCCTCCGCACGACTTTTAAGGGCTTGGCTGCATTGAGGTAGATGCTGACGCACGTACCGGTGCTTCGCCGAATAAGGCACCCCCGTGGTTTTCCAGATGTCGCTGTTTTCTCTTATTCTGCTGGAGAGAACCACCTGGTTCTGCTCCCTTGGCTTTCTGACGGGCAGACCGTTCGTAACCCTTTGTACCTTTGCACTCGGACTTTGCTAACGTGCAGGCTTAGCCTTGCTTTTCTAAATATTTCGTCTGCTAGAAGGGCTTTTTGGGGCTTGTGTTTGGAGCAGCCTGCTCAAAGGCGGCGGCGCTGAGTGCTCCCGCTACAGCAGGGAGCGGTGCTGGCTTTTACAGCGTGGTGCTGGCGAGGCCATAGCGAGACCTACCTCCCTCTTCCTCGTGCTCAAAAAGGGCTTCGGGCTGCTTGGACAGGTCACATTGGAAATCGTGAGAGTGTCCAGCAACATCTGAGCGAGTTTAGTGTTTGTAGTTGGCCAGGCACGGTTTGCAGCGGGGCTGTGGACGTTCATCTGAGCTGGATTTATTCTTAGTATAAACTGGAAAAAAAAATCTCTAAGTCAGTGGAGCTCTGCCCCTTTGTACAGGAAAAAAAAAAGTATAGATGAATGCTGCAGATTAAATTTTGGATAATTCCATCTGCTTTTTCCTACTGCAGGCCTAATCCTCAGCAGTAAAGATCCTCCAAGTAGATGAGATGCATCCTAAGGGTGGCTCACTACTTTTGAGTTAAAGGCAGCTCATGCTTGTGTTGCTGGAGAGGATTCCAGGAAGGAGTGGAAAGGTGTTTGCCGTGGGAGCCTGTGACATTCTGTCCCGGTACGGGTGCGACTGCAGCGCGTCCCGCTGCGTTCTGCACGGTTTGCATGGCCCATCGGTGGGGGAACACCCGCAGTGCCGCAGTATCAGCCGTAGCAGTTCTGAACGCTTTCTATTCCGCACGGCCTTCGCACCGGGTCTGAGTTGGCGTGGTCTGGATTAACGGGGGAGTCTAGAAATACTCATTGTAAACTTCTGCCCTACGTTACCTGTCTGGTAGGGGGAAAAAAACAGGTGAAAGCTCTTCCCAGGGGTTAACCATGGGCTACCGGTAAAAACTAAACTGAGCTAATGGAGGACAACCAGCTCATGTGAGAATTTAACAGGTGCCGAGAAGCAGAAGAGCTGCTGAACGGTGCCTCGAGGGACCCTCTTAAGCACCGCCGCGGTGCTGGTGTCGGTGGGTCCTGTCTGCTCTGCTCGCGTTCTTCCATGTTTGTGGTTTTTCTATCCCCCAACATTAGTTCTTCTAAGTATTTTCAGAGCGGTGCCTCGGCTCAGCCGGTCGCACCGTCAGGTTCCCACCTGCAGCCTGCGCGATACCTTCCTACTCCTCTGCCTTCTCTTGGATTTCCCCACAGACTGCGGATTCTGCATCTCCATCTGGATTTTTTGTTTCGTTTTCCAGGGAAATGCTGAATGAGGTGGCTCCTCTGTTCTCCTGCCGCTGCTGCGTTTGTCCAAGTCAGCACTTGGACCTTGTTCCTTGCAGGAGCTGAAGGAATTATGTTCAGAAAGAATTTATTAATGATTTTTTTTGTTGTTGTTGTTGTTCTTATTACCCTCTCAACACTTGTCTCCCCAGCCTTAATTAACCCCAGCACCTCAAAGCCACAAGCTGGTTTCCTTCCAGCCTGGAGGACAGCAGGGGATATGGTTAATCCCAGTTCTGTGTCCCGGGGGTGGGACGGCGCTCAAATACGGCCCCTGTTCACGTCCCTGTACCGGCGTTTCTGTCCCGTTTCTGTCTGGCTCTGACGTTGGAAGGGATGGAAGTGCTGCCTGGAGATGGTCCCTCTGGCCCCGTCGGGTAAAGTTGCTGGCAGTGGCCCAAATAACCATCTTTTTTCCCAGGTTTCCTTCCTTGCAGGGCTGCAAAATTGAGTCCCGCTCTGCACGGTGGCTTTGCAGCGCTGAGCCCCTGCGTCGTTCCCGTGGCCCGTGTCACCCGGGGCGGTAGGTTCCCTCTTCCACGGGGATGGAAACGGGACAATTACAACTTCATTAAAGTCGGAATGTAGCGCTTCGGCAAACTTTAAGAGGAGGCCGTACGTAAAGAATTGCACCGCCCTCTGCCTAATTCAATTTGGGTTCGTTTGATGCATTTAATAGCCGTGGTGGACCCCGGGGGATCGGCTGGAAGCGAGGGAGAGCCCCGCAGAAGCACCGTGGCACCTCTTCGCTGCGTGAGCGGAGGGGTTGGAGGGACGCGGCACAGAGCTCTCCTGTCCTGCCGGCAGCTCCCAGCGCCGCACGGCCCCGGTATTGTTGCTGCAGCTGGTGTTGTGAATCAGGCCGACGACAAGCGCATCCTACTATCCGGCTATTTCACTACACCAGGGTTGCATCATACCACTCGCTTCGCTCTTCGCCCGCCGTCTGGAGTCCTCCTCGCTCTCCCGGAGCATCTTTTGACCACGCTGTGTTTAACAGAGACACACACACCCCCCCGCCATGTTTCGGAGACTCCATGATTTGTGCTGGTTGGGGCAACTTAGTGTTTTTGACAAAATCATGAAGTTCTAAAATAAAACCGTTCCTGCTGGGCAACGAGTCTGCCGCTGCTTCTGTTGCGAGAGAGCGCTGGCGTCCGCCTTGCGGGAGGTCCCGGAGCGAGGTTTTTTCCTCGTCCCCATCTCCCCCTCCTCTGCGTTCCTACGGGGAACGGCAGCGGCACGGCCCGTGCCGGCGCGCTTTGCCCCATGACGGCCGGGTGTTGGGAGGGCTGCGCCGTGCCATGCGCCGCCGGCGATGCTGCCTGTCCTCAGCTTGCCGGGTAAGCGGGGGCACGCCGCGCTTATGCAACTGGGGACCGGCCGCCTGCTGGCGCACAAAACAGTGCGAGGGGGCCGAAGCGAGTCCTCAGAAAGCGGGTTAAATTTTGCGCGTGAATGCGAAAGACAGCCGGAGGCAGCGGGGCGGGCAGCCCGAATTTTCCATTAACTCGCAGAGCGCAGGGGGCTGAAATTCAAATTCAAATGGGCTCTGGCGCTGCCCTCAAATTTTATTGCCTGCTGTCTTCGCCGATCTTATCTGTAACTGCTTTTAAGAGCACATGTGACGCCGGGCTGCAGGGGTATAAAAGACGCCCGTCCCTCCCCCTGTCCTCGCCTGCCGGTGGCTGTAGGGTGAACGCTGAGCTCGTGTTTTATGTGAAGTGGCTTATTAAATCGGGGATGGGATTTTGGGGGAGTTTGGGACCCTGAGCGCTCCCCGGGGTGGGGAGGGGAAGAGGGGCTGTGGGACCGTGGGCACCGGAGAGCTGCCAGCCACGGGCAATCGCGGCGGGACCGCCACCGCTCTGTGTCCCCTGGCCCCTCCATCCCCCTTCCCAGCCCCTCGGCATCCACGTCCTGGCAGCGGCATCCCTCTGTGTCGCTCTTCCCCGCTTTCCCCTGGTTTCACCATGGGAGAAAGGGGCCGTTTCCCTCCCCGCACCCGCACAGCTCAGCGCCACAGGCGGCAACCCGCAGACCGGCCAAGATATACGGGATCTGCTGGGTCCGGGGCAGTATCCCAGGGAAGGGCGAGGGTGCGTGGGAGTCTTGCTCCCATTTTCCATAATAAATCCCAGTGGGAACTGAATGTTCCTGGGTCAGGGCCGGAGGCAAACTCAGCGCCGCGTTTCTCTGCCGATCTGTCCTTGGGACTTAATCTCAAATCCGTTATCGCCGCCCCCATCGAGGGCTGGGAGGCAGCGGTACCGATTACGGCGGGTTTGATATCCCTTCCAGCTATTTTTTTTNCCAGCTCGGGGTGGTTCGAGCCGATTCCTTTCCCCCCCGTTAGCAACGGCGGTGGGTGGGTGCCGGTTGCCTTGCTCCGGTTTTGCCGGGTATAAAGCCGCCGAGCCCCTCTCCCGCCCCGTTCCTCACCCCGCAGGCACCGGCGATGGCCGAGCTGCCCGTGCCGGAGCTTCCCACCGCCCTGTCCCGCTGCAGCGGCCGCTTCACCATCAGCACCCTCCTGGGCATGGAGGAGGGTGGCCGGGGTCCCTACGCGCCCGCCGAGGGGGGCGGCTGCGACAGCGCCCACCCGACCCACCTCTCCAGCAGCACCCTCTGCACCAGGACCTTCGGCTACAACACGGTGGACGTGGTGCCCGCCTACGAGCACTACGCCGACAGCAAAGGGGTGGGCGACGCCGGGAAGGGCAGGCCCTCGCTGGCCGACCTGCACTCCATCCTTAAGGTAAAGCGGGGTACGGCGGCACCACCAGCATCCCCCCAGCTGCACCACTGGTCCCTGTGGTGCATCCATAGCGTTGGTGTCTCCTACTTCTTGATGCCATGCCCATGTGGACATCCCCAAGGATGATCCCAGGGAGAAGCCGGAGGGATAACCCAGCTGTGTACTCAGCCAGAGCTCTCCCCCTCCTCACCCGCCTTCCCCTTGTCCCCACAGCCCGACCCGGGCCACCTCCGCGTGCCGGTGTCTGACCCGCAGCGGAGCAATGGCCTGCCGGAGGCCGGGATGGAGGAGGCACCGGGAGAGCCGGGCAGAGCCCCCACGCCGGAGCCCGTCCGCTTTGGATGGGTGAAGGGTGTGATGGTGAGTGCGACTCGTCCCACCGGGAGCATCCTCCTGCCCTCCTGTCCCCCCCCAAACAGGGGGACAATGCATTCGCCCCTCATCATCACGTTTTTCCCAATATTTATATATATTTTTCGCAAGCGTCTGCATTCTGAACGATGCCCCTGCCCTCCGGGGCGGGTTGGTTTTTGCTCGGAGGAGCCGGAGAGCCGGCGTGGCACCGGCCATCCCCAGGTTGCCCACACGCTGAGGGCCGGTCCCCCTCTCTGTCCCCCCCCAGATTCGCTGCATGCTGAACATCTGGGGAGTCATCCTCTACTTGCGCTTGCCCTGGATCACCGCCCAGGCGGGAATCGGTGGGTGCCACAGCACATCGCAGGCAGGACGGCTGCACCGGGCTCGCCGTCACCCAAAACACCTTGGGGGAAGGTGGTGGCAATGCCAGGAGTGTGGGGTGATGTGTAGGGCCCTTTTGGGGCTCCTAGGGGCAGCATGTGGGGTGTCTGTGGGGCTGAGGGGGATGCAGGAACGAAGCGGTGCCCTCTCCCCGCAGCCCTGACGTGGCTCATCATCCTGATGTCCGTGACGGTGACCACCATCACCGGCTTGTCCATCTCCGCCATATCCACCAACGGCAAAGTGAAGTCAGGTAGCGTGTTGTCCCCCTCCTGGTGTGGGCTGTGAGGCGCAGGGGCCCCAAAAAACACAGAGGGGGAGGCAGCTAACGCCCCGGGGTGCTCCTGCCGCCTCAGGGGGCACCTACTTCCTCATCTCGCGGAGCCTCGGGCCGGAGCTGGGCGGCTCCATCGGGCTGATCTTTGCCTTCGCCAACGCGGTGGCCGTGGCCATGCACACGGTGGGCTTTGCCGAAACCGTCCGGGACCTGCTGCAGGTAAGAAAGCGGCTCTGTGCATCCTCTGGGTCCCATCCCCTCCACCTCCTCCATCCCCACCACTGTCCCGCACAAGCTGCGTTAATTATTAACACTTAGGTTAAAGTTGGGCCACTGCTAACCGACCACCGGCTACCAAAACTCGTGGCAATCCCGGTGGTTCGGTAAGAGTGAGGTTTCCCCTCCCCAGGAGCACAACTCCCTCATTGTGGACCCCACCAACGACATCCGCATCATCGGGGTGGTCACCGTGACGGTGCTGCTGGGCATCTCCCTGGCCGGCATGGAGTGGGAGGCCAAGGTAACGCCGCTTCTTCCGCTCACCTTATTCCCTTGGGCTGATAAAAGCCGTCCCCGCTGCCCACTGGGCATCTGAGGAGCAGAGGATGCCTTTAGCTCCCCCAAAATGGGCGAGGGCTTCTCCTAATGCATTCTTCACCCTCTCGGCGCCCAAACCCCAACCCCTCAGCTGGCTCTTTCTGGTCTGGCAGGCGCAGATACTGTTTTTCCTGGTCATCTTGGTTTCCTTCATAAATTACTTGGTGGGGACGGTGATCCCGGCCACCGCCGAGAAGCAAGCGAAGGGCTTCTTCAGCTACCGAGGTGGGTCCACCACGGGTTGGGGTTGCGCTCAACAGGTCCAAGTGCATCACTGGAGCCCGGCTCTTTGCTGCTTTTTGGGGAGAAGCTCGCTATGGGAAGGTGCTTCTCGCTGAGAGATGTCATTAGATGCACGGTGTCTTCATCCCATGGGTTACCGACCATCAGCGCTGTGCCTCCACCCAGCACTGAGATGCTTCAGCCAGGAGAAAGGCGGTTGGGAAGCCCCAAACACTTCTCCTCTGCTTCCTCCCCAGCCGAAATCTTTGCCCAGAACTTTGTGCCCAACTGGCGCGGACCCGAGGGCTCCTTCTTTGGCTTGTTTTCCATTTTCTTCCCATCGGCAACCGGCATCCTGGCTGGGGCCAACATTTCGGGTGACCTGAAGGTGGGTTTTGAGCGTTGCTGCCTGAGCCGGTGTTCCTCGGGGCTTGGGCCCTGTTTTCCCCGGGTCTTTGGGATCCAAACTTCTGGACCCTATTTTATTTCTTCTGGAAACTTTGAGGAAGGTTCAGCCGGGAGATGCTCTGTGGCTTTGGGAATTAAAATTCCTCTCGTATAGCAGCCACGGTTAAAAAACGCCGTTTTAGCGGTGCTGCTGGAAAGCTGTCTCACATCTCTCTGCGACTCCCTCGGGCAGGATCCCGCCGTGGCCATCCCCAAGGGCACCTTGATGGCCATCTTCTGGACCACCATGTCCTACTTGGTGCTTTCTGCTACGATCGGTAAGCAAAACGCCCCCGGGCGCACTGGGTGGAACCTCCCCACCTAAACCAGGTGGTCTGGGAGGAAGAAGGTGGTGGGAACAGGGAGCAAGGCAGTGATGCTGGTACTGACGGGGATGGGTTGCGTGAAATCGTGGGGAGATGCCGGCCCGGCTCCAGCCCTGCCGGCACGGCACGGATGCGGGAGGTGAGCGGGTGCTGCGTGCTGCCCCCCCTGCCCAGGTGCCTGCGTGGTCCGGGACGCCTCGGGCAGCCTGAACGACAGCGTGGCGGTGGGCTCGCCGGGCTGCGAGGGACTGGCCTGCGACTTTGGTTGGAACTTCACCGCCTGCGCCCAGCGGCAGAACTGCCGATACGGGCTCAGCAACTACTACCAGGTGCTGCTGGGGGGTCGTCGCCCGCCCCGCTCCCTGCTCCTGGGCTGGTTTGTGCTGCAAGGGGTGGGTTTCCCCGGGGCAGCCCCACGTCCGCATCCCCCCAGCATCCCGGGAGGCACCCGTGCCG
>VUYV01000749.1:64375-109558 GCA_008711295.1 Anarhynchus alexandrinus | reverse complement strand
GCCTTCGCCAACGCGGTGGCCGTGGCCATGCACACGGTGGGCTTTGCCGAAACCGTCCGGGACCTGCTGCAGGTAAGAAAGCGGCTCTGTGCATCCTCTGGGTCCCATCCCCTCCACCTCCTCCATCCCCACCACTGTCCCGCACAAGCTGCGTTAATTATTAACACTTAGGTTAAAGTTGGGCCACTGCTAACCGACCACCGGCTACCAAAACTCGTGGCAATCCCGGTGGTTCGGTAAGAGTGAGGTTTCCCCTCCCCAGGAGCACAACTCCCTCATTGTGGACCCCACCAACGACATCCGCATCATCGGGGTGGTCACCGTGACGGTGCTGCTGGGCATCTCCCTGGCCGGCATGGAGTGGGAGGCCAAGGTAACGCCGCTTCTTCCGCTCACCTTATTCCCTTGGGCTGATAAAAGCCGTCCCCGCTGCCCACTGGGCATCTGAGGAGCAGAGGATGCCTTTAGCTCCCCCAAAATGGGCGAGGGCTTCTCCTAATGCGTTCTTCACCCTCTCGGCGCCCAAACCCCAACCCCTCAGCTGGCTCTTTCTGGTCTGGCAGGCGCAGATACTGTTTTTCCTGGTCATCTTGGTTTCCTTCATAAATTACTTGGTGGGGACGGTGATCCCGGCCACCGCCGAGAAGCAAGCGAAGGGCTTCTTCAGCTACCGAGGTGGGTCCACCACGGGTTGGGGTTGCGCTCAACAGGTCCAAGTGCATCACTGGAGCCCGGCTCTTTGCTGCTTTTTGGGGAGAAGCTCGCTATGGGAAGGTGCTCCTCGCTGAGAGATGTCATTAGATGCACAGTGTCTTCATCCCATGGGTTACCGACCATCAGCGCTGTGCCTCCACCCAGCGCTGAGATGCTTCAGCCAGGAGAAAGGCGGTTGGGAAGCCCCAAACACTTCTCCTCTGCTTCCTCCCCAGCCGAAATCTTTGCCCAGAACTTTGTGCCCAACTGGCGCGGACCCGAGGGCTCCTTCTTTGGCTTGTTTTCCATTTTCTTCCCGTCGGCAACCGGCATCCTGGCTGGGGCCAACATTTCGGGTGACCTGAAGGTGGGTTTTGAGCGTTGCTGCCTGAGCCGGTGTTCCTCGGGGCTTGGGCCCTGTTTTCCCCGGGTCTTTGGGATCCAAACTTCTGGACCCTATTTTATTTCTTCTGGAAACTTTGAGGAAGGTTCAGCCGGGAGATGCTCTGTGGCTTTGGGAATTAAAATTCCTCTCGTATAGCAGCCACGGTTAAAAAACGCCGTTTTAGCGGTGCTGCTGGAAAGCTGTCTCACATCTCTCTGCGACTCCCTCGGGCAGGATCCCGCCGTGGCCATCCCCAAGGGCACCTTGATGGCCATCTTCTGGACCACCATGTCCTACTTGGTGCTTTCTGCTACGATCGGTAAGCAAAACGCCCCCGGGCGCACTGGGTGGAACCTCCCCACCTAAACCAGGTGGTCTGGGAGGAAGAAGGTGGTGGGAACAGGGAGCAAGGCAGTGATGCTGGTACTGACGGGGATGGGTTGCGTGAAATCGTGGGGAGATGCCGGCCCGGCTCCAGCCCTGCCGGCACGGCACGGATGCGGGAGGTGAGCGGGTGCTGCGTGCTGCCCCCCCTGCCCAGGTGCCTGCGTGGTCCGGGACGCCTCGGGCAGCCTGAACGACAGCGTGGCGGTGGGCTCGCCGGGCTGCGAGGGACTGGCCTGCGACTTTGGTTGGAACTTCACCGCCTGCGCCCAGCGGCAGAACTGCCGATACGGGCTCAGCAACTACTACCAGGTGCTGCTGGGGGTCGTCGCCCGCCCCGCTCCCTGCTCCTGGGCTGGTTTGTGCTGCAAGGGGTGGGTTTCCCCGGGGCAGCCCCACGTCCGCATCCCCCCAGCATCCCAGGAGGCACCCGTGCTGCCAAAGCCCTCATGTAACGGGGACGCACCGGGGAGCGCATTTTCCTCGGGCTTTTGGACACGACTGGACTTCTCCACCCAGATAATGTTGATGGAGAAGGGGCAGAGCACTGAGGGGGGTAGGATGAGGCCCGTGGGCTGGAAATCCCTTGGGGCTGGGGCGGAGGCTGATGCCCTGGGGGTGCCAGGGGTCCTGACCGCCTGCTTTTGGGGCAGAGCATGAGCATGGTGTCCGGATTCGGCCCCCTCATCACGGCGGGGATCTTTGGTGCCACCCTCTCCTCGGCGCTGGCCTGCCTCGTCTCAGCCCCCAAAGTCTTCCAGGTAAGGGGGCGGCGCGTCCGTGTCCTCCAGCTCCCGTCCCCGAGCCCGGCAGCGGGAGAGGGCGATGCTCCCGGGTGTCACACCAACCACCCGCGGCCATGAGGCCGTATTCTGCACAGGAGGGATCAGGCCCGGCTGCATTTGTAAACACTATTAATTGCATTAATTACTATAGCGCTGCTGACAGAGGCAGCTGTGGGCAGCAGATGTATGGCTGTGGGGATGGGATATGGTCGGTGCCGCGGGGCTTTGTGGCTGTGAGCAGCCCCGGGGAGAGGAGGAAGAGGAGGAGGATGCTGTCAGCGAAGGCGCGAGGCCGTTTTGGCCGTTGCTCTTATAGGTGCAAGAGCCACCATGGCGCTGCCGTCCCACATCCCCGGCGAAGTCCGCAGTCCCCAACGCGTCTCTCCCTCTCTGCCCACAGTGTCTCTGCAGGGACCAGCTCTACCCTCTCATAGGCTTTTTTGGGAAGGGCTACGGGAGGAACAGCGAGCCCATCCGCGGCTACATGCTCACCTACGTCATCGCCGTCGGCTTCATCCTCATCGGTAGGTGCTTGCCGCCCTGACGCCCTCCTGGTGCCCACCACCGACAACTCGCTCTCCTCCTCCTCCCCGCAGCCGAGCTCAACGCCATCGCCCCCATCATCTCCAACTTCTTCCTCTGCTCCTACGCCCTCATCAACTTCAGCTGCTTCCACGCCTCCATCACCAACTCCCCAGGTGGGCTGCGCCGCGCTGTGCCGCGCTGCGCCGTGCCGGGCGGCGGGCGGCTCCCCGTCCGGCTCCCCGTCCCGGCAGCGGCCGCTGTGTGTGTTTGCGTGCAGGCTGGCGACCCTCCTTTCGGTATTACAGCAAGTGGGCCGCGCTCTTCGGGGCCGCCGTCTCGGTGGTGATCATGTTCCTGCTGACCTGGTGGGCAGCCCTCATTGCCTTCGGCATCGTCATCTTCCTCCTGGGATACGTCCTCTACAAAAAGCCGGGTGCGTGGCGGTAACCCAGCACTGGTGATGCCCCAGGAGGTGTCTGGCCCCATTGCTAATCCATCTTCCCCACGTAGATGTCAACTGGGGCTCCTCCATGCAAGCCAGCTCGTACAACATGGCCCTCAACTACTCGGTGGGGCTGAGCGAAGTGGACGAGCACATCAAGAACTACAGGCAAGGGCGGCTTGGCGTGGTGCTGGGCACGGAGGGAGGGGGGGTGCAGAGGCAGCCACCACCACTGGCAAACCCAGGATGGCTTCATGCCCATGGCCACGTCCTCACCACCATGCTCAGTAACCGGGAGCCTCAGCAAAATATGGCCGTCTCCAAAATCCCACGTCTTTGCCACATGGGCAGAGGTGGAAAGCAGGGCAAACCTTGCCTTCCCCATACCAGGCAGACGCAGATGCGTTGGTCTCATCTGGTATAAAAAGACCAAAGAGTGAGGCTGGACCCTCAACCACATGATTTCATATCATGCTAAAGCTGCTCCCTATGGTTGCATATGGTTTCTCCCTATGGGAGAAGAGACACGGCTGGTTCCAGGGAAGCTCGGTGCCTCTGAAGTACCAGCCTTCGCCCTTTCCTCTCCCTGCCGGCAGACCCCAGTGCCTGGTGCTGACCGGCCCTCCCAATTTCCGCCCGGCCCTGGTGGACTTCGTGGGGACGTTCACCAAGAACCTCAGCCTGATGCTCTGCGGCAACGTGCTGATCGTGAGTCACTTGCGAAAGCCGGTTGGTGCCTTCTCCTGGGGGCTCTGGAGGGTGGGAAATCCGGATGCGTCCTGGTGGGATCACAGGGCGGGGATGGAAAAATGCACATTTATGTGCCACCTGATGATGAAGTGTTTCAGCTGGAGGCCTCTTCAGCTTGTTAAGCAACACTGATGAAGCACCAGGATGTCCATGTTTCCCCTTGCCAATTAATTGCCAAAGAAAAGCTGGGGTAGGATGAGTGGGTTGCTCAGAGGACAGGGGTGGTCCTACAGCCCTGAAGGCTCAAGAGCATTTGGGGACATGCGGTGCAGCAAACGGCAGCTCATGCACAGCCATGGGGCTGCCGGCATTGTGCACGTTGGCTGCTGACTCCCAAATTCGCTGGTTTTCTTGCTGTGATTGTAACCACCCACTTGCGCAGTGGTTACACCCCGATCCTGCCTGTGATTTGGGAAGAGAGGAGCTGGAGGTCCTTGGTGGCAAGGCCAGCAGTTGGAAGGGGCCGCCTGTGTCTGAACCCCTTTCCCTGCTCCCCGCAGGGACCACGGAAGCAGAAGATGCCGGAGTCCCGGCTGACGGCAGACGGCCACACCAAGTGGCTCATGAAGAGGAAGATCAAGGCTTTCTACACGGATGTGGTGGCTGAGGATCTGAGAAGCGGCGTCCAGATGCTCATTCAGGTAGAGTCACCTTTGGCTGTCGACTGTCAGGTCTTCCGTCATGGTTTGGGGGGCTCTAACCCCCCTCCCTGACCTCCTTTGCATCGCTCCCCTGCGGGCTGGCACCACCCGTGTCCGTCTGTCCCCGCAGAGGGGTCTCATGGGGACATCTCTCCATAGGCTGCCGGCCTCGGGAAGATGAGACCCAACATGCTGGTGCTGGGCTACAAGAGGAACTGGCGGACGGTGTCCCCGCAGAACCTGGAGGACTACGTGGGCATCCTGCAGTACGGCCAAGCGGGCTCCTCCGTCCTCCGGGGATGCCGGCACCCAGTCGCGGCCCCGCGGTTGGGTGCGGGGACGCCGCAGCCGCGTGCGCAGGGTCCGGCCGGGCTGGCGGTGCCGCCCGACACGAGCTGGCCACCGTTAACTGCCTTCTCCCTCCTTCCAGCGACGCCTTCGATTTCAAGTACGGTGTGTGCTTAATGAGAATGAAGGATGGGCTGAACGTTTCCCGAGTGATGCAGGCTCACGGTAAGCAGTTTTGGGCAGCCGGGGATGCTAGGAGACATGCCGGAGCTGTAGGACGTGCCAGCTGGCACCGTATCCCCAGGAGAAGGTCACATTCCTGGGCTGGAACCGAAGGGGATGGGGGCAGCGGGGCGTTGCCCTGCTGACCATACTCTTCTCCTCCCTCCCCAGTTAACCCCACGTTCGAGGCAGCGGAGCACCCTGAGGAGAATGGCACCGGCGGCAAAGCAGCCGCGGGCACAGGTTGGTCCTGGCTCGGGGCCACCCAGAGCATCCCTGGCTTCAAGGGTTATTTTGGGGGAGCCAGGTTTGCAGGCAGGGCCGTGGGTCTCGAGCAGTGACGGGGAGCGGGGCTGGGGCCAGGGGGAAGCGATGCCTTTAATCCGTGGCCAGCAGTGCCCCTCGCCAACGCCGGGACCCTCTTGCCCCAGCAGCAGACCCCACTGCCTTGGCTGGCGAGCAGCAGGCGAGCACCATCTTCCAGAGCGAGCAGGGCAAGAAGACCATCGACATTTACTGGCTCTTTGACGATGGAGGTAACCGTTCCCCCTTTGGCTGCTGCGGCTCTTTGCCATCCGTCTGTCCAGCTAAGGCGAACCCAGCACCGCCATCGCGCTGCCCAGGAGGGCTCGGACCTCACCGAATGGTGCTGGGGCATCGCTGGCATTTGGCACGGAGAAAGTGCTGGCCAGCCCGCGGGGTCACCGCCGCCACATCTCCCATGGGGTGTTTTGGGGACAGGTCTCACGCTGCTCATCCCCTACCTCCTGGGGCGCAAGAAGCGGTGGGGGAAGTGCAAAATCCGGGTGTTCGTCGGTGGGCAGATCAACAGGATGGACGAGGAGAGGAAGGCGTAAGTGCTGGTGGCCACTCCGCACCCTGCAGCCCCTCTTAGCCACGTGGCCACCGTCGCTGTCCCCATGGGTGGGTGGCAGGAGCTGCTTCCCCCCTCCCCGAGTCCCCTAAGCTTTGCCGTAATGGATCTGTAGGCTCCAACCTGGCTGCTGTGCCTCGCTCCTCCGAAAATCAATGTGATTGCGGGGTGGGCAAAACCCAAGTGCAAAGCGAGGACATGGGCAGGGGGTTCAGCTGGGACCAATCCCTGCCGGTGCCACCGTGCCCAGCTAATTTTTGGAAAATGTGTCCTATTTCCCTCCGGCAGGATTGTCTCTCTGCTGAGCAAGTTCCGCCTCGGCTTCCACGAGGTCCACATCCTTCCCGACATCAACCAGAAACCCCGGCCGGAGCAGTAACCATCCCCCTCTCCTTCTCCCCCTGCCCTCAGCACCCCCAAACCCGCCCGGACCCCCTTTCCCGGCACCGTCTGCTTGTCTTGCAGCATCAGGAGGTTCGACGACCTGATCGCTCCCTTCAGGCTGAACGACGGCTTCAAAGACGAGGCCACGGTGAACGAGATGAGGCAGGGATGCCCCTGGAAGATTTCTGATGAGGAAGTCAATAAAAACAGAGCCAAGGTAGCGCCGGTGCTGGGGCGGGGTGGCTCCCACAAAGGGTTTCCTGCTTTTGGGACAAAATTCAGTGGTTTTGGAAACAATTATTTCGCGTGTCAACTCTCTTTGCTCCGCAGTCACTCCGACAAGTAAGGCTGAACGAGATTTTGCTGGATTACTCACGGGACGCGGCGCTTATAGCCATGTAGGTGCCAGCAGCGCCCTCGCGCCCGTTTCTTGCCCCACAGAAATGGTCCCTCTGGATGTTCTCCCCCATCCTGTGCACGGAGATCCCCAGAGACACACCCCAATGCCGCGGTGGGATAGTGCAGCACCAGGGGGAAAAGCCCTTGGTGGGCACCAAGGGGTCCAGCCCGGGTCCTGATTGGAGGTGGGAGGAGGTGGTGTTGCCCCTTTTTAGGGAAATAACCGACAAATTAGTACGGGATTGAGAGAGGGGCTAAGGATGAAGCGTGGCGTGGTGGGGCGGCCGGAGGGGGCTGCGCTCCGCCATGCTCACCCGGCCCCTCACTGCCGCCGCAGCACGCTGCCCATCGGCAGGAAGGGTCGGTGCCCCAGCTCCCTCTACATGGCCTGGCTGGAGACCCTCTCGCAGGACCTGAGACCCCCCGTCATCCTCACCCGCGGAAACCAAGAGAACGTGCTGACCTTTTACTGCCAATAAAACCTCCTGGATCCCTGCTGACTCAGGATGTGAATTTTTCAGGCCGGTTCTGACCTCGGAGCCCACTCGCCCGGGGGTCTGGGGGAGCAGCGAAGGTGTGTGGGCACCAGCTCTTANCGCGGAAACCAAGAGAACGTGCTGACCTTTTACTGCCAATAAAACCTCCTGGATCCCTGCTGACTCAGGATGTGAATTTTTCAGGCCGGTTCTGACCTCAGAGCGCACTCGCACGGGGGTCTGGGGGGAGCAGAGAAGGTGTGTGGGCACCAGCTCTTGGGAAATGCCCACTGCGTAGCTGCCACCCTCTTACAAAGACTCGTTTTGCCGGTCTCGGTCTTTGTAGGATGTATGGTGGCAGGTCCTGTAGCGCAGGCACTGCTCCGGCCCTGGGTTTAGCCAGAGCCACGCAGGTGAGGTGTGGGGTCCCCTCTGGAGAGCAGCAAGGGGACAGTGGGACCCCCACGCCTGCTCCCCCAGGAGAGCCCGAGCGTTACGCAGGGACTGACCCACGGCCCCAGCAAAGCCACCGTCCCACGGTGAGAACCGCCCCAGGGGGGACGGGAGCGGGTCAGCACCGAGCCCAGGGGCTGCGGGGACTCTGCACGTCCACTCGGCCATGAAAAAGGCTGAGCCCATCCCCAACAGCCGAGCAGCAGCGAGATGTCACCTCGGGCTGTGGTGTCTGGCTGCAGGCGCACATCCAGCCCCTGATGGAGACAGAATTGACCACCAGAACCAGGACATTTCCCGGTACAGATGGCTCTGGGCAGGAGAAACCTGCCCCGTGTGAGGCAGGAGCAAGGCTCACTTCCAAAAGCACAGCCCAGGCCCCCTTGTCGCCCTGCAGGAGAAACACACAACTCCATTCACCTCGATCTTTACAGAATTTACTGATAATCACCACCAGGATTAGAAGTGTCAGTAAAAAAATAAAATTTACAGAGTTTTCTATCATACAAAGATTTGTTCACGACAGCTGCAGTCTTTAGCGAGATAGGAAGTCGGGCGGTATCTAAATCAGCCCAGCACAGAGGATGTTCACACACAGAAAGCAGGGCCACGAGTCTCAGCTCGAGCAGCGACGTTTCCCCAAGGCAGGCAGCTTCTCTGCAAGGTGTTTCCTTGACCGACGCTCCTGGCCGGGCTCCCTGACCAGGGCTTCACAGCACTGCCCAGCCCAGGACACCTCAGCATTGACATTTTTGCACCCTTTTTTGCAGCTTTTGGCAAGTTTGACTGAGCGAAGTCTACCGAATCCCGCTGAAAACTGAAGGAATTCCTCCACTCGCCTCACTCAGGAAAAGGAACACAAAGGGAAGACCAAACCGATGTGATGAGAAGGGAGGAAACTACTGGCATTGACTGATGTGGTGTCTCGGCTCAAAACTACTCCTCCTTCCCAGTTTGGATCTGGTTTTACCAGAGAGGGAGGCCAGGAAGGCAGCCAGGGGAGCAGAGGGTGCTCTGCACGTACCGAGGCGACACAAAGAACTCTCCCAGCACTAATACCTGTCAAGACAAGTCAGCAGCTGACTGTTCACCTTTTATGCAAGAATTCCCTGAAAATTTCCCAGCGCCTGGGCACAGAGACGCACCACCAGCTCCAGTCACTCAACTGCCAAACACTGGCCAAGCTGCCAACTCTTCAAGTGAAGCAGCACCCCCCTCAAAACAGACTTTGGGAGATCAGAATGGGTAAAAAACAGCAATTTTTCGGTTTGCCGAGCACCGAGTGATTCTATCAAGTGATTTTTTTTCATTTCTTTTGAGCTCTTACTAGCCCAGATTTGTCCCCTGCATGTCTCAGCCCATTACTGCAGAGGAACCATCCTCACGCCATAGCACACTGATAAAGCGCTTTCCCAGTTGGAATCAGGTTAGTCCTCGGTACTGAGGGATGCCAGGCACTGGGGCAGGGGGAAAGGGGAGCACAGCGGGTGCCCAGGACACTGGTTTCTAGCGTCACCTAAAAGGTAAGGCCAGACCTGCCCAGTCTAAGTCCCATGAGGGACTATTAATCCATCCAGGAAAACGCAGGATAATTCACGTGAATTAAACCAGGCACTCCGGACACGCACTGTGTATGCAGCCATTTGAAATAAGAAGTGGGAAGGGGGGAAAACATCTAGAGAGACCATTATTCCTGCTTTTCCACTGGGGGCAGAAGCAAAGAGGGAAGGAGAGGCCCAACCGTCCCCCGGGGGATGCGGCGGTAGGAAGACCAGCTCTCTACAAGCAGCACAGCACACGGGGCGCTCCAAAGATCCAGATTTTAGTGTACGTTACACCGCTTGGACCTCACCCACCTAAGGAGAAGGATTCACATTAAAGTCTTTCCTAAAATGCACAGCTTTATTCCCTGAATTAACATGGGCTAAAATTTAGAGTAATCTCAGTAAGTAGCTCCTGAAAAACACCTCTCTCCATCAGCTGTCAACACACCGCTCCGGATAAGTTAGTACATAAAAGAGAAATTCTTTTTCATGATAAACATACGGCCCTGTTGAGGTTTGTTTCAGCACAGAGGAGATGGGGTTCATGGAAGATAACTGGCCTTACAAAATGTTGCAGGTACAAAAGGCGACCTGGTTTGGAAACCAGAGGAGTTCAGCAAAAACACAGACGGGAATTGCATCCTGGGAGGCCAGAAAACAGACGGCGCCTTCCCTTGGCAGCCCACACGACTGTCAGCTGGCAACAAACAAACCAGGACCACAGCAAAGCCACGGGGCTGGCTACAGCACCCAGCCACATCCTTGGGGTTCAACCTCAGCTTTCTCAAGGGCCCCAAAAGGTCAAGCCCCCAGAAAGCGCCCAGCTCGCTACCCTGGCCATGTGGCATGCCTCCAGGCATAAAGGGCAGATCTAAGAGTTAGTTAAAAGTCACTTAAAACCAAACAAACTAAAACAATTCATTAGGAGAGACCCCACTGCCTGCTGGTAAGGGCTGGTTTGGGGCTGTGTTCACACGGCATGTCCCTGATGGACACAGGAATCATCCAGGTGCCTCTCAGGACCCTCACAGGCATCCCCCCAACCAGCAGGCTGTGGGCGGGATGCCGAAAACACAGCGCGCTCCCCGCCTCCACACCCAGGAAGCCCCAGTCACCACAAACCAGCACCGACCGTGCCATTCTCACCAGCACAGTCACCGAAGCAGCAGTGTGCTGAATTTTATATAAGCTGGCCAGCGACGTTTAAATATTGGTGGAGACACCTAATTCTGCCTCACCAATGTAAACATGATCAGCAAGTAAAAGAACAGAGAAGTTTAAAAATACTGGTCTCCTTCAGAGCCTGAGAAGCAACAGTGCACAGTCATGCAGGCGCCCTGGGATTTCTAGCGTGGGCAGCGGGGCGTAACGCCCGTTCAGCTGTGTTTCACCTCTCAGGCAGAAGGTACACAGTGCCAGAAGAGCTTCACCGTTATAAAATTCACAAAAATAGCGATTCTTTGTACGCCGGCTATTTCCCCTGCTACAGCATTCATAGTCACAGCTCCTGGCCACAAATTTGCACTTTTCATCTGTCTAAAATGATTTTTCCTTTTGCTGGTCCCAAATTCACTGTAACCAAGACCTGGTATCAGGAAGTTGGGGCCAGGAAGAAAACAAATTAATTTTCTCATTTAAAAAATTCACATTAAAAGAGCTTCAGGTTCACTGCAAACAAAGCAGCAGGAAGTCAAAGCATTAAGTGAGCTCCGAATACATCGTATCACTCAGTAGTACTGTTTCTACCCCAGAACAGTCAGTGTCACATCAGAGTTAGGTCCTGTTGCTACAATTCATCACTGGTAAAAGGTACAGGGGCCTCCTCCTCCAGAAACCTATTCTCTAGAGAAATAAAGTTTCACTTGGCACTTAATGTTACCAAAAAGTAACAAAATTCACAATTTTTAGCTTAATTTCAAGCCACACTGGAGGTAGGAGCAGGCCTTCACGTATTCTTTAACCAGTGGAGAATCACACGCCGAGGTATGCCTCGAGTTGCGCTCCCTCGTTATTTGCTTCAGAGACGGCGCAGGCGGCAGATCCTTTGCTCTTCCTTCGATTTGTGATCTCTAGCATCTGAGGAAGAGCTAGAGAGTGGCCAAAATGCGCAGAAACGAAACCACCACCACACAGAATGTCTGGCCCACTCCTAAAATGAGGGCTTCAAAGGGAATCATTTTTTTCCCGGCAGCTCTGTAAACTCCAGCAATGGCAGCACCTGCAGAGAGGGGAAAAAGCCAAAATATGAATGCATGACAGCGCGTCAGAGACATGCGCTGTTGTACCATGGGGACAAAGGGGCAAGTCTCAGAGGATGTGAGACTGGGGCAGAGAACAGGGGAGTCTGTGGAAGAGGGGCCTGAACCCCTGCACACCAGCTGGCAGAAACACCAAACTGGGTTTACCATTACAAACCTCAGCCGGTAACCAAGACACGCTGGAGGCAATGAGTAAATTGGTTGGGAAACTCTGCTGAGGCCTTCAGACGCAGACACCAAACCTGTAAGTGGTTTTTCTCCCAGTGCTCAGAAACCTGAAAGCCCACCTGGCTCTGCACCTGCTGGGCATGTTTGGTATCCCTGACAAAGGGCTCGATAGGTGGGATGCTTCACCTCTTTGTGTTCAGTTTTGGGCCCCTCACTCCAAGAAAGACATTGAGGTGCTGGAGCGTGTCCAGAGAAGGGGAATGGAGCTGGTGAGGGGTCTGGAGCACGCGTCTAAGGAGGAGCGGCTGAGGGAACGGGAGGTGTTCAGCCTGGAGAAAAGGAGGCTGAGGGGAGACCTTCTCGCTCTCTACAGTTCCCTGAAAGGAGGGTGTAGCGAGATGGGGGTAGATCTCCCAAATAACAAGCGATAGGACAAGAGGGAATCATAGAATTTTCTAGGTTGGGGGTTTAGATTGGATATTAGGAAAAATTTCTTCACTGAAAGGGTTATCAATCATTGTAACAGGCTGCCCAGGGAAGTGGTAGAATCACCATCCCCGGAGGGATTTAACAGAGGGGCAGATGTGGTGCTGAGGGACATGGGTTAGTGGTGGTTCTGGCAGTATTAGGTTAATGCTTGGACTCGATGATCTTAAAGGTCCCTCCAACCTAGACGATTCTATGATCCTATTCTATGAACTCTTTCAAACACGGGGCGAGGGGGGAATATAACCGAAACATTCATCTCCTCTCTACCCCGGGGGAATGTCGCGGTTCACCATGCCCCCGAAGGCAAGCTCTGATCGCTACAGAGCCACCCGGTCACTATTTTGAAGCATCTACCGTACTTGTCAGGATGCCGGCGGTAATGGGTCCCACGATGCCCATCAGCAGGAGGCTCACGGACATGAACCTGCCGTACTTGTGATGCCGGAGCGTGAAAAGCGCTAGCAAAGCAGCCGGGACGTGGAAGGAGAGGGAGGAGACCAGGGCCCACAGGAAGACGCCATACCACATCTCTGTGGAGAGAAGGGCCGTGAGGCAGGGCCGCGAGGCAGGCCCGGGGCCCGCGGGCCTGAGGGCCCCACTCCGAGCAGGCCCCGCAGCGGGGAGAGTACCTGGAAAGGTGGACAGCGGGCTGGAGTAGGTGGTGGTGCCGTTGCCCACTCGGGGCACCAGGCGGAGGCTGAGGATCTGCTGCAGGAGCCCCCCGCCGCCGCCCGGCTCGCCGCCCTCCATCCCCTCACCGGCCCCGCCGCCGCCGCCGCCATCCGCCGGCTCCTCTTCCGCCCACCCCCCTTCCGCCCGTCCCAGCCAATGGGAAGCGACGCGCGGTGACAGGCAGGGCTCTTCACCAACCGTCGCTCGCCGAGGTAGGGGCCGGGCAGCCGGGCCACGCCCCCACCCCCGCGCTGCCATGGGAACGGCGGTCGGTCGCAAGGAGTGCCGGGAGTCCGCTCGCAACGGAAGTCCCCCTGCCGACGCGCGGGGCGGGGCCATCGGCCGGGGCCGGAGGGGCGCTCTAGCCCGCTGGAGGCTCTCTCCTCGCTGCTCCCCGTCCTCAGCGCCGCCGCAGTAGGCGCAGCCACCTCCCACCCCGCCAGGGGGCGCCCCGGCACCGGCGGCGACGCTCTGGGCGGCGGCGGCAGGGGCGCGTGAGGAAGAGGCGGTGGCGGCGGGCGTGAGGAGGCGGCGGCTGCGGGGCCGGCACCATGTCGGGCTCGGAGGAGTACTCCTCGGCCGAGGATGAGGACTACGTGCCCTCGGGTGAGCTGGGGCGGGGGGGCGGTGGTCCCGGTCCCGGTCCCGGTCCCGGTCCCGGTCCCGGTCCCGGTCCCGGTCCCGGTCCTCACCGGCTGTGCTTGCAGGTGCGGAGTACAGCGAGGACGACGTGAGCGAGCTGGTGCGGGAGGAGGTGGCGGACAGCCCGCGGCCGCCCCGCGGCAGGAGGAGCCCCCGCCGCCCCGCCAGCAGGTACGGCCGCGGGCGGAGCCGCCCCCGGTTCCCCGGGTGGGAACATCCGCCTTGGCTTGGCTCGGCCCGGCCCGGCCCGGCTGGGAGCCGCCTCCGCCGGTGCTCGTCCCGCCGGGCGCAGGGCTGAGAAACGCTTTTCTTCGTTCCGGTTTCACGCCAGAGGCGGAGGTCCTCAGTCTTGAAGGATACCGTGCCTGGAAACCCTCCCCAGGACCTAGTTCTTTTCCTTTTAATAAGCCCTTTTAAGTAAAAAAAAAACCTTTTTGGCACCACGTATGTATAGTTTATTTAAAATTGGTTCCTATCCTGCCCAAGTTCCCCTCCCCTGGTGGTTCCTACAACATCCCAGAGTCCATTATATACCTACAGATACAGGCACACACGTGCCAGCCCACTTCAGGGGTCTGCCTGCTTCAGTCTCGCTGTGTTTTCTGAACAGCAGCATCTTTTAATTAATTAGCTTCGCCCCCAAGATTAGGGGAAACCTCCCAGGTAGAATGTCTTAGCAAGAATATAAAATACCGTGTTGCTTCACTCATGCTTACCCTGCAGCTCTGGAATAGTGTTGCAGCACCTCAGTATATATTTTTTTTGGCATCTTGCTTCCAGGAAGAGGAAGAAAGGAGGTCTCTTGCTGGAGCCAGATGAGAAAGAGGAAGAAAAGGCTCAGCAGAACGAAGAGGAGGAGGAAGAGGAGGAAGTGGATAACATAGAGCAGGTGGAAAGGAAAAGAGAAGAAGAAGAGAAAAAGAAAGAGGATGCTCTCTGGGCCAGTTTCCTTAGCGATGTGGGACAGAAACCCAAAGCGGTGGCTGCCACGCAAGTGACACAAGGAAAGAAGGTAACAGGAGCCTGGGCCTTCACCCAGGGTGTGTGGGAAGGCCCTGAAGCTTTAGAGTACATGGCATTGGTTCTAGCTGGTACCAAACGTCAGCCAGAGCTGGGAAGAGGCTGGGTTCACCCCTGCCCCATCTGCTTTGTAAGCCCGGAGCCCCATCGTGGGGCAAACCAAGCTCCTGGTTTCTTTCCAACTGGGGAGGTCTGTGATCTGGCGGTGCTTGCTCTTGGAGCTGCTTGTCAGCATCTTGGAGTGTCCCACGGAGCCCTGTTGGCTTCTCTTCCCGGTCCTGGATTCTCCTTGTGACATAGGAGCGGCACAATGAGCTTCAGTCTGAGTTGTGCTTGTGGGCACAGCCCTCTCTCAAGGCTTGTGCTTTTCTTGATGCTCAAAAAAGAGGAGGCTGTGTGTGTGAGTGGGGAGACAGAAGAGACCTGTGCTGACATGTCTGTGCCTTCATCCTCATACAGTGAGGGGGTCTGGAAGATGCTGCGTTTGGGATGGATGTTTGTAACAAGAATGAATCTAGCTTTCTCTAGTTTCCTTTATAAACCCCATTAACATGCTCTTGCTGTCTGTCTGCAGAGGTTTTCTGTAGAGGGAATTCTGTGGGTAATCAGCAATTTAAAAGGATTTGGTACTTAATAAAACCAAATATGTGTATTTGCCTTACAAAACCTTTCGCACTGAAGGTGGTAGGAGGTACCAAAACTGACCCTCTGTTGCCAGAATTGTCTTTTTTGAGTGGTCAGCCAAAAAAGTATTTTGTAACAAAGGTCTGGCCTCTTGACTCAGTGATGCCTTGTGAGTACAGTTCTCGTCACTGTGTGAAGCTTCCTTCCACAACTGCCGGAAGGTTGCAGAACAAGTGCAATCTTTGCTTGCAACTTTTAGAAGAAGAGTCCTTTCATCTGAACCCTTCTGCTTCCCTCCACCTCAGTTGTTACTGCCTGCACAGCTGAGATGGTTACAGGTAGAATTAGAGAGGAAAAGTTCTCTTCTGAGCAATTCTGCTTTTATGGGCAGATCCCTACAACATGAGTGGTCTTTGAAAGTTCCTCCATAGCCTAGGATAATTTATGGAGAGATGCAGTTCCTCTGTTCTCTTTGTGAACTTCTTAATTTGGACTTAAGATCTTTGCAGTGTGTGGTTGATTTAGAGCAAGAATTTGGGGTTTTGTCTTGATTATTTATGTGGTCTAATTTTTATGTATGCTCTTAAAAGCTGTAGTTGTGATGGAGTAAATTAAAAGGTGTTGTTGACAAATACCTTAATAAAGATATCTCCCTCTCAAATTAAAGAGACGTTATTGACAAGTAGCTTAATATCTTCAGAGTCCTCTATGAAGATCAGCCTTGCTTTTCCAGCTCATGGGTTGTGTTCTTCTATATTCTTCAATAAAAGTAAACATATTTCTGTGTAATCCACCCCGGCAGTTTTACTGCCTGGCAGTGTTTCGTTTGGGAGAATGAAGTCTCCAGGCTTTTGCTTGCTTTCTAAACTGCAGCAGTGTATTCTTGCTCCCTCCTACATTTAATTACAATTTCACATCTTGTTTTGGGTCTGGTTTGATCCTTGAGCTCCAGTGAGAGCCCTGGAACCAAAGTGGGGAATTTCCCTCTGGCAGCAGGGGCGTTTGTTTCCTTTTTTCTTGTCTGTGGGTGACTTGCTTTGACCAGCCAACCTAAACTGCAGCGCTGTCTGAGGTGTGTGTTGGGTCCCGAGCCCCTTGGAGTGGAAATTTGGCTTGGTTCCACAAATGCATTGTTTTGTTTTCTCCTTCCTATGTTTCACAGGGTGAAGAAGAGAAGAGTGGGAACAAGCTTCAGGAAAAACCAAAAGAGTCCGAGAAGCCAAAAGATTCAGGAAAAGTGACAATCACCAAAGTGTTTGATTTCGCTGGTGAGGAAGTCAGGTAAGTTGGCAGATGTGACGTGTCTACTGCGGGTTCCGAGCAAACTGGGTGCTGGTCTCCTGCTGGCGGGCTGGAGATGTGCTGTGCAGCGTGGTGTATCTTCTCCTTTTTCCTTCGCGCTTTTTGTTGATCATGAGCACAGGCAGAGCTCAAGGAAAATGAAGCCAAGATTTTTCTGCCCGAGGGCTGCAGGGTATCCTTATATGCAGACCTCAGCCTTTGTTCAACGTCAAAATATGCCTGTAAATTCACTTGGGCTTCCCCATCTGGGCACTGTTTAAAATGGTTGGCAAAACTTCCCGGTGGCACTGCCACTGTGAAGGCTGAGACAAGGAGAGAATCTCACATGGCCCCACGGAGATGGCAGTAATGCATTTTATTCCTTCAGTCTAGCCCAAGCCCTGTCCTGGGGGCAGGATACCTGCTGGCGCTTTCCCTGGTGGTGTGCATAATCCACCACAAACATCTGCAGACAGTAAGCGGTGTTTTGCTGAACGGACTAATAGCTGAGTGCTTTTACCTCTGAAACAGCTGCAGCACAGGTGATGGGCTAGGTGAAATCATCCTTTAGGCTGAGTTTGGCTTGTAAGGTGCCTCTTGGGATGTGCTGCAAAAAGGGGCAGGCGTTTTATAGATGCATACGACCAGAACTGACTGGGTGAGGGTGAACACACTGGAATGCACTGTGACCTTGTGGTTATTGCCATGGTGTATATTTTTTTTTTACTTATGTAGCTGTAAACCTGGTTTTGTCAGATGAGAATTTCGCCGCTATTTTATGTGACAGCAGAGGGCAGCAGTTCCCAGCAATGACACCCACGCTGCCTAAATCTGGAGGAGGAAGCGGAGAGCAGGGGCTTCCGCTGCGCTTGCTTTTCATGTCAGCGCTGCTGCCTTGAGCTGTTTGAAGAATCTGAGGAGAGCCATGACTCATAGCAGCGACTTCCCTATTTCCCTGCAGAATCCGGGCTGTAGGAATGCCCTTCATTCACTGATGAAATGGCAAAGAACTATACCACTGCAGCTTTTCTGAGAGAGAGTATCCCTCATGCCCTTTCTACAAAGGCTGAGTCTTTGCCATGGACAGATAAAAATCTGTAGCAGAATTACAGACAGAAATTTTGTCTTCTGATGCGCACTCCCCTCCCCAGCTGCCAGCTTGTTTGCCCTCAATTTTCCTGTTTTGTTTTCCTGGTTCAAACGCAATGTCCTACCAGGTGAGAATAGCTGAAGCTATCTCGGGGCTGTCCTACAAAAGCCTTGTTGGGTTCTGATGTATCATCAGATAGCATAGGGCAGAACTGCGTTCCTGGTGCTTTGTGGTTGCATGAAATCAACATGTGATCTTATTTGGAGTCTGGACGTGTTGTAGGTGAGTGTCCTGTCCTAACATGAGCATAGAAGTGTATCACTTGGAGGAGGGGGTTGATTTACAGGGAAATTTGCCTTGTAGGCTTCCTTCAGAACATGAGTCTTCCACTTGTGGAAAGGAATTATTATTTTTCTTGTGAAGTAGGACTCTTTACAGTAGGGAGGTAGTAAAAATGTCTGCCTTGAAGCTTTTTGTTTGTCTGTCTCTATGAAAAGAAGCCCCGGATAATTATGATGTAAGCGTGGAATTGCTCAGACGTTGGTCTGATTTTGACATTCTAGGTTTTGCGTGGTGGTTAGAGATTAGCTTGACCAGTGCTGCTCTTTCTTTTATTGGTAATATTAGTTGGAGGGGTTGGGGAAACTTTCTCTGTCCTTCAAAAAGTGGCTCGCCTTATGTGAACAGAACTTGGCCAGGGCTCCCAAGATACCGAGTTTGTGCTTTTGACATCAGTATTTTATCGGTAGTTTTTTAATAGCTGTAGTAAGAAGTTTCCAAGTTAGATAAAGGCATATTTTTCTGCACCAGTTGCTTTTCTGTTGTCCTTTGTACTGCTCGGTACTGACTGTCTCCCTTGGGGAGCTGCAAAGGAGTCGATACAAGTTTCTACTAAATTTTGATCAAATGGGCAGAAGCTAGAGCCTGGGCGACAATGAGATTGTAATCCCGCACACCACCAAGGCTCATGGATTTTTTGTTTTCGTATCGAGGCGTTACAGAGCCAGCAGCAGAAAGTTTGCAGCGAGGTCCGGAGGACTGTTTTCTGCTGGTGCCGGAGTCACAACGCGCTATTTTCTTTAGCTCTTTGATAACAGAAAAATCCTTCAGTACTTTTTGCCCCCTTGTTTTTTTGCGATACTGCAAGCTGAAGCTCTTGCACTGTTTGCTACATCTCGCGTCTCTAAATGCGTTACACTGTTAGCTGTGGGTAGGATATAAGGAGTTATCGCTGCTCACAGCTACCGGTGAGGGCCAGAGGGCTGCTTTTTCTTTAGAATAGCAGGAGGTTGTCTTTGCACGACCCTAACGTCTGCAAATGCTCTGAATACCAAACGCTGACTTCCTTGCCTGGGGAAGCAGCTGGCAAATTGTTGGTTGCAAAGGCCAACGCACGGTAGTTGTGTGTGTGTGTGTGCGTGTTTCTGGACTGAGAAAACTGAAGTGAGAGAGCTGTCTCTTGCTTTCCTTTCTAAATGGTTTGAGGCTACTTCTGAGCGTTGCTCTTTTGAAAGCTTGAGAAGAATTTAGATCAGTATTTAAGCACTAATAGTTTCAGGGCACAAATTTCAACAGTCTGCTCATTGAAGCTCTGAACAGAAGATCATTTAGCCCTGATCTCATGTTGCAGAACAATTTATACCATCTTCTTACAGAAGAAAATAATCTCTTGCATGGTTGGAGTAGCAGAAGTCTCCTGAAAGAAACCTCCAACTACAGGGCTATGCTAGAGTAGCGAAAGGCCTTCCTCTTTAAGCTGCCAACTCCCCTACGGGTTATTGTTGCACTTCATGTCCGTTTTGATTAATCTGTGCTTGTATTAGCCGCTAATGCTGAACTTCAGGTTCAGAGTATTACAAATTACCAATTACCAAATAAAGAATTAAATTTAGTGGCTTTTAATTTTATAAAATACATTATTTAGCATTACCTTGTAAAACCAAAGCTGTTGAATCCTGGAACTAGAAACAATCTTTAACTGAATTCTGTGTTTTCCAGTTGTGACTTTCCTGTCTGCTTTCCATTCCTCCCTGGTGTTAAATAGATCAGGAGCAGGAGGTGACTGTCACCCAAATGGCTGTAATTGTGGGCAGTGGGAGCAATTTGCGAAGGCAGTTCGGCATCTAAATGGAAGTTCAAGTCATTTCTCACTGGCAGAGGAGGTTGAAGCTCCTTTGAAGCCTCTGGATTATCTACTTGCCTCACGATGCAGGACGTGTGGTTGCATTAATAGGGAATCGCATCCCTGGTGCCAGGGTTTATCTGTTGCAAGATGCGATTGCTGTATGATGAGGCTTGTTTTCTCTTTGGCAGTCCAAACTACTTTGGCCCTTGGCTTTCTTTAAACCGCTGCTGTGCTCAGTGTATCAAAAATGATTTTTACAGAAGGCGCAGAGAAGAACCAACTTTGTGTCCATCCGGGACTGCAGCAGAATGCAGCTAACGTACGTGGAGCTGGTCCAGCCCCGGGGTGTCACAGCCGGTGTAACACGTGAGAGAAGAGCGAAGTTGAGTCATTGAATGCTAGCAGGAGTAGGTTTTAGTTTGAAACGTTTTCTGCGTACCTTCATTTGGTTTGTAGGGGGGCAAAACGAAGTTGAGAGGAGTAATGGTGTCTGGCCCGGGTGCTAATTCAGGAACGGGAGGCCTGTGTTCGGCACCCTGCTCATACATTGCAAATTCCGAGTAAAGGGCTCAGAACTAGAAGCTTCATAGTTCTGTGCATGTGTGGTTTACATCCAAACCTTTACTCGCTCAGGTTATTCTTTCGGTGGGAACGCCGTCCTGGTGTCGCAGAGTTGCTGTGCTGTACTGACAGTGTTGTGTTGTGCTGGCAAAACTGTGGCTTGTGCTGCCTCGGCGACCCTCGGGCACTCCCCCATCTGCATGAACGAAGCGGCCAAGCTAAAACAAGGCCGTCGTAGGGTTCCACTCTCCATCTGTCTCTGGGGAGAGCCCTGCTCTATTCCTCAAGTCAGGCAAGGCATTTTTGTCACAGCTCCCTTTACTTTCCCACTTCTCCAGGAGTGCCAGTTTTTGGGATCCAGCAAGGCTCCCAGCAGGCTGGGTAATGGCCAGCACTGTGGTCTCTTCCTGCCCAGTCCTCACCGCTGGTAGGTGGCAAACAGCTAACTTCTCGGGGGCAATTACTCCTGACCCCTGGAGGACTTGCAGACTAGATTTTGCATTAATACTTGAGCTTTTTTTCTTGAGCTTCTTCGCTGTGCTTGCACGCTCTGAACCTGTTTCATCACTCGCGTGTCTGGCAGGTGTTCCTGTGATGTAGTTCTTGGCTTCTCCCCACATCTGGGGCCAGAATTGTCATGCAGGCTGCATGGCCGCTGGCAGCATGCTGGGCCTGGATCTATGTAGAAACGTTTCAGGAAGAGGTTTCAAGATCTCCTCACCGTGTCTGCAGTGTGAGCTCCTTTCTGCTCTCTAGATGCTGGGATAAGCGAGTGCAAAGACCCAGCCGGTACTTTCTTACGTGCTGCATGTCTTCCTCCTGCCGAGCAGCTGATAAGTGCTGAAGGCATCAATCTTACTGCGATGTCAGAAATTGCCAGACCGCAGAGCCCTGAACCTGAAGCATTTACAGCCGGGGAGCTGGGGGTTTACCGTAGCTAAATGTTTGTCCAGTGAACTCTTCAGTTCCTTTCATATTTGAAGGCTGAGCAGATGGGTGAGATTTTTGCCGAGTTTGACTGAAGCTCATCTTTTCAGGTTGAGCTCAGTAATCTTTATCTGCTTCTTAAGCGCCTGTTTCCCGATTAATTCAGGCTGCTTTTGAAAGTATTCTTCGGTGTTTGCCTGATTAAAGCTTACTGTTGCTTTGAAACTGGGTGCTGGAATGCCCACGTTTGGTGGGGCAGCAAGCCCTGCGCACTGCTCTCGCTGGGAGAGCTCTCAGCTTATGTTCACAGCCGTGAAAATCACCTGAGTTACGGTGGTCTTTTTTTCTTGCTCCGAGGGACAGATGATGGCCCAATTCCACTGATATTGTGTGCTTTTTTAGATTGCTTTTAGGTGGGTTTTATTAAGGCATTTAGTCCGGAGGTATATACAAAGGAGCAGAAAGCTCTCTAATGTGTTCAAAGTCCTTGAAGGCTTTAGAGATGTAAAGAAGGAAAATCCTTAGCTTTCCTACAGAACTTTCTGTCCATGTAATCTCAAAGCACTTCTTAAAGAAGCGTTGTTATTCTCCATCTGGGAATATGAAAACTGAGGCATGCTGGAGTTGGTGACATCTGCTGATGCACCGGGGCTCCTGGATCTCATGGCTCGGGATACCCAGGGATCCAGGCTTCACTCCTGTGTTGCATGTACCAAATAAACGTAGGGAGGGCCAGGTGCCGAGCATACTGGACAATAAGCAGCATCATACCGAGTATGGGACTTGCTGCTGGATATAATGAGTACTTAACAGTTCATACAGCTTCATAGAAGAAACTGGGTGAACTCATGTCAGAAAAATTTGTCTGGGTTGTTATACATGAGACATGAACTCCATCTCTGGATAAGGGCTCCTTGCTGTTGACTCTTGCAGGAGACTGGATTTGTGACTTAGAGTAGCCTCTGGTCTCCCACAATATGACTGTTCTTATTTGTGCGTACACCGTGCTGTGAGGAAGCGAGTTGTGCTGGCTGTGTGTGCTGAGCAGAGTTGAGAGGCAGCCTGTATTCTCAGTTAGGGAAGATGATGGTTCACAGTGGGGCTGTTGCATCTTAAAAGCAAAATACAAAGCTTTAAAGAGGTGCATAAAGCATCTGATTAATAACCGAATAGTTAAAGCTTAAATCATTGTAATAATTACTGGGGTTTACACTGGCTGAGGTTGATATTTCATCTGTAACAGTTGAAATGTGGGGTTAAAGAGAACCTGATTTTCATCTTTCTGTCTGTAAACGGTTGTCATCTAGGATGTTCCTGGAAAAAAAAACTCATTACTCATTCTGTGTTGCTGCTTCACAGGTTTTCATCCTACCTAAAGGGTTCAAGAAAAAAAGATTGTTCGGGGGAGATTGTTCTTTAGTTGGAATTTAAGGACTTTAAGTTGGATCAGTGCATTTTGGTGGTGAAATTCATGACCTTTTGAGCAGGAGAAGCAAAGGTGAAGTGAGGTGGCTGAGGGCAGATTCTTGTCAGGAGGCTTCTCTGTGCTCATAAAAGCCCTTTTCGGCCAATAGTGCACATCTCCTTTGTACAAGAATGCTNATAGTGCACTTCCCCTAGTTGGTTCGTTCAATAAAAGCCCTTTCTCGGCCAATAGTGCACATCTCCTTCGTACAAGAATGCCGTTGACGATGGGAATTGTGCGGGCAGGGCTACAGGCCATGGCCATAGCTTCTTTTTTTTGGTGTCCCACAGAGTCCTCAAGGTCAGCATATCCTTTAACTTGGGCCTGGTTGAGCAGGGTTTTCTTTTTTTAATCTTAATTCATCTGTGTGCTTGTTGAATAGAGGAATGGCGCCTGTGTCCTAGACCGCTCGCTGTTTCTAACCCCAGATCTGCTGTCCTCTTCCAGAACTCCAACCCTTTTCAGGAGAAAGCAGGTGACAATGGCTGCAGGAGAAGCAGATCAGACATCTGAGAACAGCTCCAGCTTTCCAAAGTCCTTGTTCAGCCTCTGATTTCCTTCTCAGTGGCTGTAATGTCCTCTCCACTCCTCACATGACAACTGAGACCGACCAAATGGGACAAAGTTGGGAAGCAAAGGGGGTGTCAGCCAAGAAGTTTGGGAGACTACCTCCTACTTCGTTGCTTTGCTTTGCAGACAGTTAAGGTAGCTGAGCAATTGCCTCTGCTTCTTCCTGGCAAGCATTGAGCAGGAGTGGGGAGAATGCTGAGGCTGACAGAGTTAATGTATTTCAAGGGGAAAAAAGAGCAGGGAATTTACTCCCCAAATCTCAGGATTTAGACCTGGCACAGAGTGCAGTTTTAAAAACGTGTAATTGTCCATCTGCCTTCTTGCTCCGTGGTCTCGGCATGGCTCAGTCAGATGTGTTAGGCTAATTAGCACTGAGAGAACATGTAATACCATTAACTCTCTCCTTACCTTGTGATGCTTTTCAGGAAAGTCAGGAGATGAATAATAGCAAGGGGTTGGCAGCATGCTCACACTTCTTGCTGGGTGTGAATCTCGGTCATTTGTTTTGTGCTCACGGGGTTTTGCGCAATGCTGGGTGAAGGACGGTTGCTTTTAAAATCCAGAGAAAGATGAGTAGTTTGGGTGCATGTCTCTTACTTGATGTTGTAGGTAGTGTGGTGCATGTCAGTTCAAGGCTGATATGTGTGTGACATATTCCATATGTGCTTTTTTTGCAAAAGCCTTTGCTGTATCGCTTATACATGTGAGAAGGCAGGGGAACATTATCAGAATCCATGTCCTGAAGCCCTATGTTTGGAAAGCACTGCCTTTTTTCCAGGTGCATAGCAGGTGATACACAGCTTCCACCAGATGACGGATGTGCTCAGATTAGATATGGAAGACAATGAACTGAACTCAGGGGCAGAGGAAGAAACCACTCGTCCTATTTTGGCGTGCTTTTTGCAGTGGCTTTTACTACAGTAGCAAGGAGGCGTTAGGAAAAGTAAGACAACTGAATTTCAGTAGCCCCTTGTAAAGCTGCTCCAAAGTCCAGCCTCCCTGAGGACTTTGGTTTCGTGTTGATGACCGGTGATGCTCGATGTTCATAGGGTTTTATCCTCAGTCCTCCTTGACCAAGAGGTTCTCAAGAAATCTATGCTAGCCACTTTCCAGTGATATACCACTTCCTCAATGAGGCTTGCATAGTGCAAAAACCTTGGCTTTTAAGATTTTTCCAGAAATTTAATCAGAGCAGTAAGAGCCTGGGGATGATGCCTTGGGACCAGAAGACAAATGAAACCACCCAGAATTACATGGAATGTCAATGTGACCACTGTTTAGAGGTGGCAGACTGAAAAGTGACTGGTTGCTTTTCTACAAACGAGCACCAAAATGCTGGTCTTGGCATAACGGAGTGTAGGCAGCAGCCTGTTCCTGTCCTTATGCTGTTGTTATTCTTAGAGGTCAGAGTGTGCCTCGGTTATCCACAGTTTATATTGGCTTTTTCCAATTTAAAAACCAGCTATTGATTTTTTTTATTATTATTATTTTAAAGCCAGTAAGTGAAAATATGTTACCTTTCAAAAGATGCTTAAGAATGAAAGGGTGTCGGGGGCGCGTTTTGATAACCTTTCCTCTGTGTGCATCCATTCCCTGATGCTTCAGAATTCCCTTGGGGAATCCTAATGTTGTACAAGGCAGATTGGCACGACGGTTGCCCAGAGATGAGGTCATTAAGTGTGAGCAGGAACTGTGTTTTGTGCTGGTTCGCTCGCTAGGCATTTGCCTTTTTCAAAGGCAGCTGCAGAAATTAAAACTTCCTAAACAGTGTGACAAACCTAGCCAGAACTCTAAGCCAGAGCACTTGCTTCTAAAGTAAATCGTGTTATGGTCTGCTTAATGTGCTTTGAGAAGTGGAATGGCCTAACGAACAGCTCCTGTTCGGTATTTGCATTAGTAGATGTGCAGATGAGGCTTCTGCTTGGATGGGGAAACTAAAGCACAGAGGGGCTGTGACTTGCAAAGTGTTACACAGTAGTGCCAGCTTTGTCCGGTGTGTTATCTGGCATTCACCATCATGCTGACTCCTGTCTTTGTCCTTTATCTTACCATGCTTTTGAAAATCCCAAAGTGACCGAGCAGATGTCCACCTGAAAGACATCTTCTGCTTCTAATACAGCTTGATGCTTTTAGGGAAATTACTGATGTGTGCTGGTTTCGTTTGTGCGTTTTTGCTGGTAATCAGCGTGATGAAAAAGAAGGCTCAGCTGGGATCTCCAAAGGTGGGAGGAGTCTCAAAGCATCTCCGAAATGATAGCATGCCCTCCAGATTAACTTGGGTTTTTCTCAGGCTTTCAAACCTGTGGTATCTGGGCGCTGCATCAGCTTTGGGAATTGGATGACTGACTGCGTTCTCCCATCTTCAGGTTCTTCCAAGTGTTTTCTGCATGTGTTGTGTGTAGTTAGTGTGGAAATATTTAAGAAAAAATCCCACCCTTCCCCAGTAGGTAAGGGAGAAGACATACAACTTTCCTGACTTTTAAAAATCTGGAAACAGAAGGTGCTTAGTGACCTATTCGGGTCTCACAGGGGCTCTTTTGCTATTAGTAAGGGGATCTTTCGTCCCTCTGTTCATGCCTTCATCGCAGAGGCCCCAGATCCAGTCCCAGCATTTTGCTGCTTGCCATGTGTTCCCTTGCTTCCAAGCTGCTGCCTCATTCCTGATAGCTCCAGGCTCAGAAAGGGGCTTTTGATGTCTGGTGAGATGCTGGCAGAGCTTGCTTTGCAGCCCTTGGGCCTGGGGTTTCCCCTGCCGGAAAGTAAGTGCAGCTTGCAAGATGGATTTTTTTTTTTTTTTATTAACTAAGAAATTCTGAAGCAGGAGGGTTTCTGTTAGCCTGAAGGGAAGGCAAAGCTGTTCTCTGCCTTACTATCTCATTAACACGTTACAAACCGAGTCAAGCTTAGTCTGGCCTTTTCCCCATGGGGATGCTTTTGCTTTGTAGTGTGTGTTGGCTCCTGTTGTGATCTGCGTAACCATCGTGTCCAGTGTTCATAGCCGTGAGTGAATTTTGAACCCTTGGTTCCTGAGACCTACAGTACTCCTTACCTCGGCAAGAGAAGAGACCTGTAACGTGAACATGGCACTGCTTTGCAGGAGTTGAGGGGTTGCAGGGATCTATCTTGATTTTAACATCCTTGCAAGTCGTGGTTAACAGGGTCAGAGGACTGTCGCGCTCACACCTACAGCAGCTGCATCTGCTCCCCTGGATTGCTCAACTCGGAGGTGTGTTCCATAATTTGAAGTTAAACCTTTTGGGAGGCACAAATAAAAACAATGGGATGCCTCAAAGACTGAAATGCAAACTGCGCCTTGGGATTTTGGGCTGGCCAAGGGAATGGCTATCCAAAGAAGCAAGCAGAGACCCGATGCATGGAGATACTTAAAACTGGGATGGATAAAGCTCCGGTTAACAGGGAGGTGAAGCCTTGTGCCCTGGCTGCGGGTCAGTGACTCCGGAGAGCCGTGTTTGATGTGCTCTACCTATTGCGAGCCCCAGTGGGAGCTCAGTAACTGGAGTGTTACTTCCCTTTGGATTTAGAGAGCCTCTCGCAGAAGTAGCAAGCAGAAGCCCCGAAGGGGCCTGACAGCTTGGTCAGCATCTCAGGTGGCAGCACCGTCCATATGTTTTCTTTACATCTGTCACAGAGTCTTTGTCACACAGGAAGCGTTGGAAAAATCGGTCATTTCCTTTAAATCTTATGAGGTTAGGACGTGGATGTCAAAAAGTACTTTTTATGCATTATTGATGTTAAAATACCATTCACCTCTGCTTGTTTTCAGATGAATTGGTTTGAGATGCAGCTTGGGCAGACCGCTTGAGTAGCACCAGGCAGGCAGCTTGGCCCTCGCCTGACTCCGGGAGAGCTCTGATTGGATTGGTTTCTTTTTAAAAACCAGCCAGCAGCTTCTGTGCAGGGAGGCAGCCCACAAAATTATCAGTCACTCCAGCCTGGTCTTGTCTGTGTTGCTTCAGGGAACAGGCTCAGTTTCCCAGGGAACAGCTTCTCCCACCTGGTTTGAAGCGCAAGGTTTGGAGAATGTTGGGGGTTTTTTTTCTGAAAGGGAGAAAACTAATGTTTTGCTTTAATTTTAGCTCTGTGTGCTTTACACCAGGTAATCCAGCATAAAATAAATACATACCCAGTGTGCAGGCAGATGTGGCCTGGAGGTTTAGTTGTGTGAGGACTTAATCCTCTGCTGGAAGGTGTTGAACATGTGCACTCCTGTGGCTTCAGGATCTTGCAGGCTGGAGCACCTGCCTCGTACAGTGCATCTGTCTGTGGAAGGCACCCAGAACATGGCAGCTCAAGCACAAGAGTCCACCAAAAAAAAAAAATTCAGACAAAATATTCCTCTTGGCTCAGAAGGGATTAGTTTTTTTACAAACCCCCGTAGATGTGTGTTGCTTGCTCCTCAAGTGATCATTCCAGAAGGCTGGAGGACTACTTAATGAGGCTAGACGCAGATGGGGAATATTGGAAAAGCATAATTAGCCTCATTTCTCCCCCCGCCCCGCCTTGGTCTGTGATTCCCCAGAGCTAACAACATTAAGATCGTGTGGAAAGTTCTATAATTGTGTCAGGTCTAAACTGGGGCAGGTTTCCCAAGTGAGGACTGTGTGTCCTGAGTACGAGTGGCATTTTCCAGAGCTTCCAGTGTTGCTCTCCCTTTCTCAGCATGGAGGTCAGGGGAGATGGTACCTTTGTGCCACTGAGATAAAGGATCTTAACTGTCTTCTCAGCTCCAAATCCCCTTATACCCAAATACCAACATGTGCTTTCTCAGCCTGATGTGCACCAGGCATTTTGATTAGGAGACTGCGGTTGTGTCGAGCCACCTGGGGGTAAGTTGGAGGGATTTTGGCACTTGGGATACATAAGGTTGCTATTACACAGCAGGCTATGGGCAGAAGCCTGCAAGCCTTCTTGATGTGGCTGTTTGTCTTTCCCATCTTCTCCTATGCTGCCTCTGAGACCCTGCCTCCTTTTCCCCTTCTTGCAAGGATGTGGCTCTGCTGATGAGCTTCTGTAAGGGCTTGCAGGGCACCTTGCTGCTCGCTGCCGAGCTGGGCACTTCCCTGACACACCTCACCCTTGGCACCCCTTACGCTGGTTCTTGCAAAAAGGACTGGATTCGGATGTGCTATAGAGTAGAGGCACCTGCCCCTTGCACTGGGGTGGATCCTGGTGTGTGGGTGTTGTGCTGTGCCGTGGTAGCAGAGGTGGGATGGCGTGATGGATTGGGATGCTCCTCTTCCCATCTAGTTACTCTGTACCTGGTGTAAAGACCAGAACATGGGAGAAAAACTGGTGTGTCAGACTTCCTCTGCCACTGAACCGAAGCACAAAAATCTGGTTTTAAGACCTGCAGATTAGTTGGAGCTGTGTGAACGCGATGCTCATTTTAGCCTGTATTCCTCCTTCCTTTTAGCCGCTTATGTGGCTAAGGGAATGCTGGGAGCAGATCAAACGCTTGTTCTCAAATTAGGATGCTACAGATCAGTACTGTAAGTGCGTGCTCTGCAGAACAACTTCTGGGACAGCCCGTGACAGCATGTGGGTTGTCTTCATGTGGTTTGGTACCCAGCCTCTTCCGTGCTCGTGGGTTGCAGCAGTTGGGTTGGTAAATGTAAAGGGAAGGCTGAGAAGTTCTTCAGTGGAAGATGGAAGTAACGTACTCCCAGCTGGGCACCAAACCAGCAGGCTGGGCGGGTATGGGTATGCATAAAGGCTTGGGTACCACTTTGAGCTTGGTTCAGAGATGAAAGGACCTAAGGAGGACACTTGTAACTATTAGAAGCGCTTAGTGATCTAATTTCTAGCGTGTTTTCCTTGTAATAATTTCTAAACATAGAAGATCTTTCTATTTCACAGTTGCACAGCACCTTGTACAGTAGCATCGTCTGTGCTACCAGGCCCCAGCACGGTTCAAAAAATTAATAACTGTTCTGTGTTTTGGAAGTCTTATTATGCAATTTAATAGCATAGCAGTATAATGAAATCTTTACGGGAAAGTGATGAGAGTGAGTGGTTTTGTGTGTGAATTACAGGGTCTGCAATGGGCGAGACACTAGCTACTTGTTTTATTGCTGACAATATACTTATTTTCATGTTTATTCCTGGATTACAATGTGTGAATAGCATCCCAGTAAACAGTCAGGCAAATAGTTATTTATCAAGTATTTAAAAGTGAAAGGTCTTGTAATTTTCCTTAGTAATGACTGTGATTTCTTCCAGCTGGATTAATGGCTCCCATTTCTCCCCATGGAGAACAAGAAGTGTTTTGGTTTCTACATGGAGAGTTATTGTCTCTCATAATAATGCAGACCAGAGCTGGTTTTTTTTCCCTTCCTGGCCTGGGATCTGGGAAAGGTTGAAGTGTGCACAACCTGAATGAATACCTTGTAAAGCCCTTTAATGTTCTTTCTTTTGTCATTCTTGTTGGAGTGGTGCAGGAGTTGCTGCTGGCATCAGCCCAGCAGCAGCCAGCCTCAGAGCTGCCTTTGTTTCAGTTTATGAGGCAATCAGTGGGTCTTGTGATGGAATCGCCTTGAAAGGTCACTTTTAATTACGTTTCTGACGCATTCCTCTGTTCCCAGCTGGGCAGCCCTGGTGGAACAGGTTGCCCGCAGCTTTGCAGCTGAGTTTCGACAGTGGACAACTTCAAAAATACGTGCCAGAGCAGCTGCTGGCAGGCCAAAGGGGGCAAAAGAAAATTGAGCAAAGTGTTGTATTCTGTGCCCAGGCACAGATGAAGCCAAGTATCGTAGCCTAAGTAATCCCTCTCGTGCCTCTGGATAGTAAAGTGATTTCTTTGCTGCTGAAGTGTCTGTCATTGAAGGGCCACACCAGACCCTTCCTGTGCATCGTGTTGAGGGACCTCAGCAGGTAGAGGTTTCTTCTTTATCGCCCCTTCTGAGATTGACCATCTTCTTGCTGCAGGAGCTGTGATTTATAGCGCTGTTCCAACCAACAGCTTGCCAACTCTGTCAGACTGCGGGTTGGTAACTCCCTGGAGCCATTTTTCATGTCCATCTTAACTTCGTGCCTTCCTTTACCTCAACTGGTGGGATGGACGTCCGTCAGTTTTGTCTCTGGATCAGAGAAGACTGAAGGTACTCATGAGGTTAAGACCAAGGGGCTCTATGTTAGATCCTAGCTCTGCCATGGGCTTTGAAGACCTGCTCTCCATCGTCGGTGTCCAGATCCTGTAAGCGATTTAATTGCTGGATTCCTGTAGGTCTGTGGGAGCTGAGCTGGGCTGTCATCTCTCGGCATAACGAGCGGAGTTAATGGCAAGGCGTGCTTTCTGTGACCTCGGCTTCCTTTCCCAACCCCTGCCTCCTCTTGGTCCTATACTCTTCAAGTCCCAGAAGCGTGCTGGGATCTAACCCAGGAGCAGGTCCCGTGCCTGTACCGAGGCTAGCGGAGAGAGTTTGGTTTTGGGTTTTTTTTTTCTTCCAGGCCATGTGGTTACTACGCTACGCCTCTGAAATTCCTGCGTGCTTGGGGTCTGCCTGATGTTTCTCACGGCGGTGTGTGTGCTTTCTGCACGCCGGGGGTGGACCCTGATGGCACGAGAGTGCACGGGGAGGGGTGACAAGAGGAGGGGGACCGTGCCGGGAGCCAGCGCTGCAGAGTGGATGAGAAACGGTGCTGCTCCCCAGCTGGGCAGGGGATGGAGCCGGCTCTTTGGGTGCTGCACTTAAAAATAAATAGGCTGTGTGATTGTATTAATCTGAACCCGGCACTCCTGGGTGGGGGGGGCTCTGTGGGGAGTTCTGCCTAATTGCTTCATGAAGACACTGAGTTTATTCTGCCGAAGGAAATTCATCGACGTAGAGTAACCTTTGGCGTACGACTGCTGCCTGATGTGACTGTCCTTGCCGACGGCTGTGGCTGGGTGGTGTGTTTGGGGTGTCCTAAATTGTGACGATGCTGTAGCAAGGGTTTTGTTCCTTCCTGAACTGCTTTTCCCCTTTTCCCACCCCACCCCTTTCCAATCTGATCAGCAAACACTTCTAAATATTCATAACGTGGGATTTGCCTCTATCCGCATGACTGCCGCCGGTTTGAAAGGCATGTGACAATGCAGGGGGGGAAACGGGGTTAATCTCCTTCTGCGCTGGCAGAACAAGGCTGAGCGGGAGGTGTACACCACAAGAATTTATTCTTTTTCCTGAACATGCCTTTTCCACTGCGTTTGCGGCCTGGGGAGGAGGAGAAAGAACAGTTTCCCTTCCCTAACCGCTTCTTCAGATGCTGATTCACTCTCGGGACGGGGACGTGTGTGCACTAGTCGTGTGCAAGTGGGATCTCAGGGCATCGGTGCCTCCAGGCTTAACAACTCCACAGCGCTCTCCTCGCTGCCAACCCAGCTGGGTTTGCAGGTCCTCAGGTTCCTCCACGTCCATCAGCCAGCTTCTACGTGGAAGTTGCAGGGTCAGGTTGGTGGGTGGGAGGCGAGCAGCGATTAGTGTGAGTTGTAACCAGGGCAGACCCTCTGACCGGCGAGGCTTTCAGGCTCTCATCGGCACATGCTCTACACCAGGGACGAGCCTGCCCACCCTTGCTAGCTGCAGACACAGCCATGGCCCCAGAGATGCTCACGGGCTTGTGCTCCAAGGGGAGCAAAATTGTTAGCTTGGCAAAGCAGGGCAACCTCATTAAGAGCTCCTGAGAGTGTGAAAAGCATGTTGCTGGAGGCAGGTCATTGTAAACGAGGGGGCTAAAGTAGCTGGGGTTTTCTAACTATTAATTATTGAGTGGTTTTCTAGAGGTTCTTTCTCGTGTTTGTACTTCGTTCCCTGCTGTAGATGCCGTATTGATTTATAATTTTTTGAAGTTCAATATTTTGCGCCCTCAGGGCCTCAAACAAAAATTAACTAGAAAATGAGAGCGAATTTCTGCGTTCTGCCTTGTCAGAGCTTTCTCTCCCACTGCCCATCCCCGGAGCCGGTTTCCGTGCTCTGGTTTGGGTTGCAGATGTTGCCAAGCCCTTACGCCACGGGCTGAGAGACGTGGGTGGCGGAACAGCTGTGGCAGAAGAGCTGCCTCACTGACCAACAAATGAGGAAATCAAGAGCCCAATTAAGAGTCTGGAATTGCCCCCAGTGACCTGAGCAGAGCATTCAGTAGCTGCTAGTGAGACGGGCCTGTTTGAATGAATAAGCATTCCTGTTCCTTTGAAGGAAAAAAAAAAATCCCCTCCTCCCCCAGCCCTAATTAGCTCCTCTTTTCCTTTTTTCTGCCATGAATATAGAGGGTTTGTCACTGGAATGAAATCTTAACAAGATGCATGTTCTTCAGCTTGCAGTTGATGGAGGTGATCTCTGTGTGGGTGGTGTGGGGACTCCTGTACCTGTTTAATACATTTCCTTGCTGGATCTTCAGTTTTGCTGTTGCGAGTATGGCTCTTCCTTACCCTCTGGTTTATCCTTTTTTCCTCCAACAGAGTGACTAAAGAAGTGGACTCAACCTCAAAAGAAGCTAAATCTTTTCTGAAGCAGCAGGAGAAATGGCAGTCAGCAGCTCCAGCTTCTTTTCCGACAGTCTCTGGGTGAGTATGTGGTTTCTCTACCCAGGTATAGACCCTTAGTGAGAAAGACAGCGCTCAAGCCAACATAGGCTCTGTGGTGCTTAAGCTAATGGGTATTTGTTTTCTGTAGTGGGAGCAAGACTAGGCCTGGAAGGTGTGATAATTTGGGGGGGATGGAAGCTGGAGAAGCCAGTCATGAGTCCCAGTGACTCACTTCGTATGTTCAGGCTCGAATTTCTCAATCCTCGTAAATCATTCATCCTAGTAAGGAAATATTGTTTTGAATGTCTTGAGCAGCCTGACGAAACTGCAGGTAGCCGAGGAACATGCCTGAGGTTGCCTGCTGTTCCCTTGAAAGGTGCTTCTCTGGACCATAAAAAGCCTCGATAGGCTCGGCTGTGGCTTCTTATAAACTTTGGGGGAGCATTTGAATGAGAGACGCTTTTGCCTCTTTGATGTTCTCTAATATCATTTCGATGTGGATTTGTCACTTTCTGCTCAAGCTCTAACACCTAATTCTGAGATTATCGTAATGCTTGTCAAAGATACAAAGAGGTCAGGTCCCCTGTGCATCTGACATGCCACTCTGGTTCTTGATGAGCTTGGGAGATCACCCGCTTCTCGGGAATAGAGGAGATGCTTCTGTGTTCCAACAATGATTTTTATTTAAGTCAGTCATTTGCATTTATATTTGAAAGACATAAGCTGCCTACGATTTGGTCACATAGAAACAAGACCCATCAAATAAATACATTGTCCTTCCCATCTGCTGAAGAGCAATTCTCCAGTGTGAGTTAAGGCTGCCTTTCCCCGGGATAGCCTGTTATTCAGTTGCTGCAGCTGAATTGTCGCTCATTTTTCCAGCTAAGTGTTGCATAGCTCGTAGTTAGATCGGGGTACTGAAAGCACAGTATGCGCGTGTGTGACTCTTGACAGCTGCTGTTCCCTGCGATGAATGAATGCATAGATGAGCATAGTCTTGTTGCTGTTGTTCACGCTGCACAAGGGTTCGTCCCTGCAGAGCTCGTTAATTGTAACCCAAGTGTTGCGTACGGAGTTTTGTGCTGGAAAAACTTGCCTTGAGTTGGACTGGCATTCTGTCTTCAACTTGGGCGGTCAAAGAGGTGGTTCAGGTTGCAGCTGAAGCTCGGGCAGCTCCTCATGGTGCACGCTGCTGGTGGTTCCATGTCTTCAAACCTGCCTTCCAGTTCCCCCAGCAAACGCCCTGCTGCTCTGAGTGCAGGCAGGTTTGGTAGCTCACTGGGAAAGCCCCACGGGCTGCTCACCTTCCTGCGCTGCTGGGATCCGTGTTTGCTCCTCTCTCTGCTGGCCCAGCGGAGGAGGTGGATGGCCGGTGGGCCGGCACAGCCTAGTCGTTACCAAAGTGCGTGGCTGCTTGTGCTGGAGCTCTGCTCACTCAGGAGAAATAGCCAGAGCCCAGTTTGACTCAATGCTGCAGATACTTGAAGAATCCACATCAAATGTGGAAAAAATGGCGTAAAAATCAATACAAGAAATAATGAGTTCAAGGACGCCTTTAACTTTTCTCCAGTGTGATTTATTTTGGAAGCAGCTTAATTAGATCATCGTTCAGCTTGCTGATGTGTGATGTCCTGCTGACAGTTGCTTGCCCAGAGTACGAGGTGGCCTGGCTGTGGGGAAGGGAGGGGGAAAATACCCTGTGCTTGTATGTCTTGCCTTCCTTTAGAGCAGCAAAGAGATGCAGTGCAGCCCCCTGTGCCTTCCCTTTCACAACCTGCTGCAAAATATCCTGGTTTTGTGCAGTGATACTACGGCAGCGGTGTTTTGATCAAGGTATGGAACAGCCCAGAGCTCTTGAGAGTTTAGCAGGAGACTGTCTGGGGCAGCCTGGCCAGCGTGTGCCTCCTGGTCTGTGAGCGCTCCAGGGAGTCTCCTACCTTCGGATAGCATCGGAGACTGAGCCCTGAGATTGCCAGCGATCCCGAAGATTGCCTTTGGGCTTAGGAGGGCGCTTCCAGCTGGGAAGTCAGCCAGGGTATTTTCAGGTGAGAAAATTACTAACAGGCTCGCAGTGTTCCTTAAAGCCAGAGGCGAGTCCCTTATGTTAAGAGAATTACAAAGGTCGGGTTTTAGACTTGGAGCCAAGCTATTGTCCAAGCCCCGTTCCCCTGGAGCAAAGAGCCACAAGCCTCGGTGATGTGCCAGAGCAGCACCTGGGGACCGACTGAGCCTGGCGTAGCCTGATGGTTCTTTGCTGGTACCCTTTGGCTACTTAAAATAGAAGTTTTGGGGGAGAGGGTGCGTTAGAGGAGAGTCCCAGTCTGGGTCAGTAGCACTGGAAGGCACTGAAAAACATGTGATTTGGGATCCTAGACGTGCCTGTGGACACCCACTCTGCTGTGAGCCATTGTCAGCCCCCAGGAGCTTTGTCAGCTATTTAAAAAGAAAGGAAAAAAANTGGTTCTTTGCTGGTACCCTTTGGCTACTTAAAATAGAAGTTTTGGGGGAGAGGGTGCGTTAGAGGAGAGTCCCAGTCTGGGTCAGTAGCACTGGAAGGCACTGAAAAACATGTGATTTGGGATCCTAGACGTGCCTGTGGACACCCACTCTGCTGTGAGCCATTGTCAGCCCCCAGGAGCTTTGTCCGCTATTTAAAAAGAAAGGAAAAAAAAAAAAAAAGAGGAGCCTTGCCCTGTGTGCAGGGGTTTCGAGGAGCTAAGAGTGGCCTCTCCATCTGGCTTTTCTTTCTTCACCTTGCGAGCAGCTTGCATTATTTCTGGATGCAGCCAGCCTACCCTGCATTTATTTAATTTCCCTTCTCTAAACAGACAGAAGTAATCCAGGAAAGCAGCGGTCACAAAACCAAACATCCGGTTCTGCATCTCCGCGTTACAAACCCTTGCAGCCGAAGTGGTCCAGGGGAAGGGATGTTTGGGGCTGAAAGTGCATTTCCTGAATGTGTTTAACATCCATACCGGATGTGCTATAAAAAGCTAGATTTGTGCTTGTGAGGGACACGGGGGTGGTTGGAGGAGAATAACTTAAACACTTGGCTGTAATTAAAGCCAGGAGGACAAAACAACCCACCCAGTTCTCTCAGCGGGGTTTGCTAGAAAGGTCAGAAGCCCTTGGTTCCCAGGGATGCGATGGTTTCCCAGCCTTCCCATTATTCCCACCGTGTCCCCCCGTGACACCCAGCTAGGCAGCGGTCTGTCAGCAGTGGGTATCTGCTTCTTGGAGGGGTTTGGGGTTGGCACTCTGTTCCAGCAATGTTTCCGTAGTGCTTTTAGGTTGTGTTAGGCTCTCGCTGATGCTGTCAGAGGTCTCGGATGTGTTGAGGGGATCCACTGATCCCTTCTAATTTGCTGTCACAAAAAACGGGTGGAAGGCTCAAAAAAAGCCCTCCACCCACCCCGCTACGCCTTCTCGCCTGCCTGTGTGTTTTAGGGCCCGTTTCCCATCCCTACCACCGCTCCTGGACCTTTTGGGGGCAGCAGGAGTAGCCCCTGGCTGTAAGTACGTGACCTGACGGAGGGGTCAGTCAGCTCCGGGGGCATCCCTGGAGCTCCGAGAGCTGCTTTCTGCCCTCTCCCCGGGCCAGGAGGGACCCACCGAGCTGGGTCCGTCATCCTCTGCGCTAGTAATCCTGTTTTGCAACACCATTTCATATTCAGAGGATGTTAAAGCAAATGAAATCCTCCGCGCAGCTGACTGCAGGGTGACTGTGTGCGTGTACTTGTGCACGTGTGCCTTGAGACACAACGGAGTGGGGGTGGTGAGCTTCAGGCTGGGAAATACCTGCACAGACCCACGCTCTTCCCTGCGAGCGGCTGTGGTCTTCCCGTTGGCCCTTGCCGCTTGTCAAAGTGCTTCTGTAGCAGTCCTGAAAATGCAGAAAAAAATGTAGTTGGTGGATCTTTTTTTGAGATTCTCCTCTCGGCAGCTGTTTCTACACGGCCTGAACAGGAGCCAGGAAGAAAAAAGGGAGGTTTTTTGCTGGCTTTGTTCTTGTCTTTGCTTATTACCAAAACCATTTGTAATTAAACGTGGACTTGCTCACTCAGCCCAGCTGTTGCTTTTCTGTTTGATCCTGCCTGAAATTACAGTGGTGGATGTGTGACCTCCTAGGCCTTTTCATGCCTCGTAGGTTGGCATAAACACGGGGTAAAATCTGCCTTTGAAGCAAGCGGGCACCGCTCCCGCGGAGTCCGGGAGGTGCGGTGTTTGCCGACCCCGGGGATGAGTTTGGTCCGCGAGGGTTTGGACCTCAGTGCAAGACCCAGCAGGAAGAGGCACTGCAAGAAAGCTCTGACCCAGAGACAAGTACTCACCCTGAAGAAAAAGAAAACAAGATAAACTCTAGCCTGGTGTCATCATGGTTGCTTTCCTCCCCTAGTCTACAGTGGAGCAGTTCACGTGGACTGACTGTATGGTGTGAAAAGCTTCAGGCCTTTGCTTTTAAAGTCATTTACTCTGCTGCATGCTAATGTTGGTGTTGGGGGACTCCACCAGGAGGACCTCTGTCCGTGGCTTCTCTCCAACCTTCAAGGTGCAGGAGGAGGAATGGCGGCAGTCTTTGTGGGAGGGATACGGATGGCGGGAGAACCTTGAGCCTGTTTGCAGCGTCCTGACCCGTTACTCTAATTTCTAAGCTAAGCTTCCCCTCAAGCCTAGGAGCCGCTTTGCAGCCAAAGCTTTTTCTTCCGGAAGATGCTCTTTCTGCAGGAGTTGACTGGAGCTAATAGGATCCCTTTGCTGTCATCACCAAAACTGGTTACTTGAGATCTTAAGTGGACACTGGTGAGACGGGCACAGGCTCTCAGCTTCTTTAAACCTCGGATGATCTAGAGCAAGTGCTGCAGCACGCGCCTGCCTCCAGGGAGCAACTTCATTTCACAGCAATCCCACGGGCTTTTTTCCTTCAGAAAGCAGGAATTTACAGTCCAGTTTTAGCTCAGCATCGACTGCAAGCGGTTATTTAGCTAAAACTCTTGCACATGTTGCTTGTATGCGCTGAATGAGGATGCAAATAAGTAATCGAGACCTTTTGGGGGAGCTGGAGGTGGGATTTTTTTTTTTTTCAGTAGTCGCTTAAGCGATTGAATAGCTCTGTTCTTGCTAGTGATTTCAGGGCTTCCCAGCTTTCTCCTGCGCTTCCCTTGCTGTGCTCCAGAGAGTGCTGTTCTCCCGGACGGAGCGATCCAGCCCCTTGCACCATAGCCAAACGTCTGGGTGTGAGTAGTGCATGACATATTTTTCTGTGCACAAGATGAAGCAGCCAGGGGCAATATTCACGTGCCCTAGAGCTAGTTTTACTTATTTCCTATTCATGCACCTTGTTTGTGAAAGATTAAACCTGGTGGTAGCTGTTCCAAGTGAGTAATTTCTCTTCAGGTCTTAGATCCTTTGTTGTTTTTATTTTTGTTTTAATTATTCATCATTAGTGTCTGTCTACTGGTTTCTGCGTATCCACTCCTTGAATCAACATGGTAATGAGGCCGGGTGATCTTTTTTTTGGAGTATCTTTGGTTTATTTGCTAGGTGGGCTGAAATTAATTACCCCGTGGGGCTCAGTGTGGAAAGGTGTGTGTATGTGCGGAGAAAGGGAGGTTTGTCATTAGGACAAATGATGGCTGGTTCACTATTGAAGAGAAGGGTTTCCATCAGCCGTAGTAAATAAGGTGCTGATTGCTGCACCCCTGTAAAGCGTGTCAAACCACCTTATCCTCTGAACATCTGCCTCCCCTCCTGAAGTCAGTGTGGACTGAGGCTCCCGGTGTCACACAGGATTAGAGCCCGCAGTGGTGAGGATGCCCATCTCCGGCTGGGGCAGGTTCGGCAGCGGCAAGGGAACCATCGTGGGCTTCGCAGCCCAGCTGAGAAGCAAAGGAAGTTGGGCTGTCCAAGCTGTGAGCCGTGGTGGCACCGCCATCGGATCCTGTGCTAGGGACCTGACCACTACCTGCAGACAGGCTTATCCAGGGCGGCAGTCACCTCTGAGGCTTAACTGTGGGTGGGAGAGCTCTGCTGTTTTGGGTCTTTGCCCCTTCTCCGAACAGTTCTTGCTCTTGAGCTTATGGTAAGCCTTTTCTGATATGAAACAGAGCTCCGAGTGTGGGAGGTTTTGTACCCACTCTCCCAGACTCAAAGCAAAACGTGCGCTAAACATCCTTCTTTTAAACTAGTCTCTCAGGAGCAATCCTTTCTCGTTCTCAGGCTAAATGAGTCAGTGCCTTCTACCCCAGCCTCGATTTTGCAATAGAAATGAATGAGATTTTTTAGCTTCATTCCGCTCTTTCCTGCGGCCATGCTAGCGAGCGTGCGGTTGCTTTTGCTTGGGGCGATGGCATCGTATTGGAAAGAAGTTTAGCAGTGCTTGTATGGCTCTGTGCCTTGCTTCAGCCCTCTGTCTTGATGTGGCTAAGCTGGATCCCCAGGCTGGACTAACTGGGATCAGCTGTTTCTTTTTCTAGTCTCGTTGGAGGTTCAGCAGAATGGAATCTCAGCTATTTGAGGACTTATACTCTCTAAAGCATCTGTCTTATAAAATGCAAACAACCCCCCACCAGTCTGGGGCCTTTGATAATTCCCCGATGAAAGTTGTGGGGCAGTTTTCCCTTAGGGCAGTGCAGGTTTTATGAGGCTTATTTTCATTTGCTTTCATCTCTTAGATCACGAGCATTTCTCTTTCTCCCTCTGTGAAAATGATTGAGGAAATTAACTGCTAATGGGGAACGAAGCCAGCTGTATTTTTATTCCAGACCCCTCGCAAGGTTGCGAAGGGAAGCCCCTGGATCTTCCCGTGTTAGACTCGGTCCGGTTGGAGCGAGAGGGGCAGCCGTGGCTTACAGTTAGAGCCTGGGATTGGAGATGGATGCTGAGAGCTCCTCTTCCCCGCTGTGCCATGGCTTGGGGGTGTGTCTAGCGAGAAGATTGTTTCCACTCCTGTCTTATTTTGCTTTTATAGTGCCTCCTTGCATATTAACTGAGCTGCACCGTGTCCCCGGAGTGTCTCCCCCATACTAGATGCTTGTGTTACATCGTCTTGCTTTCCCACACTCGTGTTCCTCCCTTTTTCTCACGTCGAGGAACAAGTTCAGCTGAATCATTCTTCATAAAATATGAACCAGCTAAGTAAGGCTGGAGTGGCAGTCAGAGCAGAGCGATGCTCCCTGCTTTCAGGCAGTCTTCTTGCCCCAGGCTTTTCCTACTAGTGGCTTCATTCATGGAAAAATCACGTACTGGTGGCCTCATTCATGGAAAATCAGCACACCAATATTTTCCAGCACATTTGTTAGCCAAAACTTTGATCTGCACGCTAGGTTGTCAGCCTTGCGCAGGACGAGGCTTAGAAAACAGGCATGCCCAGGCTGGCTGGCTTGATATCAAGATGTGCAGTCAAGCAATTAGGGTTAGTTACCGACTAAAACGCTGGCTTTCTCCCTTTCGGTCTTAAAGGAGATGTTGGTGTGACTCTGAGCTCTCGAAGGGCGCGTGGTCTGTCTTCAGAGCTCCAACCTCTTTGGATGGCAGCAGTCTCTGCAACTGTTCTTTTGTTTGTTTCCAGAAAAAGCCCGAGAGAGGCTGAGAAAGTGTCTGCCCTGGCTGTGGGGATTTCCTCTGCTGGTTTCTGGCTGTGAGGATGGTTAGCATGGTTGGGGTTCACTTCAGAGCCCCCCACTTCTGGCGCTCCCCTTACTTATTCCTGCCCAAAGCCCCGAGCCTTGAGTGAACTGATGCATGGGCTGAGCTGAAAGGGCACCTTAAACAAGCTCCAGACAGTCTCAAGCTCTCCAGGGTGCTCTAATCCGGTCTGCCAAGCCGTGGAGTACTTTATTTCCCTATCCAAGGAGTTTCAAAGCCTTCCTGATGCGTTGGGTTACAGCCCAGTCGGCTTTGCTCCGGAGCCCTTGCCATTGCGCTCTTCGGAGCGAGCACGGTCCTTGGGGCGGTCGCTGTACCGAGGGACCCTCTGCGGAGGCAGATAACTGGTGTCGTGCTGGCAGCAGCCACGCAGACATCCCTCCGGGCATGCAAGGACGTGTGTGAGATGCTCTTGTACCCTCTGAGGCAGGGAGTGGGGGGGAAGTGATTTATTTGAAGTTTGTGTTGGAGACCGCTCTTTTTTTTTTTTTCTGGGAGTCTCAGGGGAAGATGCATTTTGTGCCCTCTGTTCTCATAGCATCTTCTATCGACCATCAGCAAATAATCCTGGATATATGAGTTTGATCCGACCTTGCATGGTAGCTTTTCATACTCTTTCAGGAACTCGCACTTCAGCGCTGTTGCTGTAAGCCTCCAGGCAGGCGGTGGACAATACAGACGCCTGTTCATCGCCCGACTGCCTGGCTTGAGAACAATGATGGCATTTCTTGAAGTAACAAGTGCAGGGTTGAATTGTAGCACTATTTCTTATTTTTTTTTCCCTTTAAGCTGCAGGCTTGCGAGCAGCAGGCTGGGTTGCAGCACCCCTGAGTGCGAGCACGGAGGAAACTTGCACCTTTCGGAAAATACTCGCTGAAAGAAAGCAAATGGCTGTTCTTTAGGTGCTTGCCTGTTTTGCCTCGCGGTTGCGTGTACGCTACGCGTCACCGGTGTGTGCGTGCTGTTAGGAGGTCGGTTGAGATGCTTGTTTGGCAGCGAGGAGGGGGTTAAAGCGAACCCGCAAAGGCTGGCTGATTGCAGCTCATGGCTTTCATAATGCAAAGCCGGTGGGAATTCAGCCGAAGGCGGCTTCGTCTCCCCCTACCCCCCTTTCCCCCGCTGCTAGAGGCAGGCTAACCTTCCCAAATCGTCTGGAGCCGCATCCCTGCCAGTGCGGCTCGCCCAGGGAAGCTCTGCAAAAAACCAGCAGAGGCGTAAGCGTGTGAAAGATGAGATTATTAAACTTTCTTGGGAGAGCACCGAAAGAGTAATTTTCCAGCGTGGTCGTGCTGTTTCCTTACGCGATGGCTGGTATGCAGCACGCCTGCCTCTTCATCTGTGACCTGCAGATTTCTCATTGCAGGACGGCTGAGGAAGCAGCTGGTATATACGATATCTCTGACTCTCTGGAGACTGGTATGCGGGGACGTCCTTGGCTTTGCCGTAGGCTCTGGATGATGCACAGCAAAGGCCAGAAAAATGTGAAGGGGGTTCAGTGGTGGTTTGTGCAGCACCGGGCACGCTGACCTGTGCTGCAGCCAGGAACGGTTCCTGCGATATACGCCCCGCTACCAGGATCTCCTTCCCACTCGATGTTATGGTTTGAGGAGCCCGCAACAATTTATTGTCATTTAGACAATTATTCTCTCACCCGATCACCTCTCCCCACCCAGGAAGGGGAACCAGGAAAAAACAAGGGAACCTAAGGGTTGAAATACAAACAGATTTAATAGAATAATACTAAATAATTAACAATAATAATACCAGACAACCAATATTGATCCTGATACAGATATAAAATACGCGAGGATTATCCTCAGCCCGTTCTATTGGTAGAAGCCGTGTGCTCCCCGCAGGGGACAGTCAATGTGGGACCCCGTGAGCGCTGTGGCTTCGGGAGGAAGGGAAGGGCTCAGGGCTGTGGCACCGGGGCGAGGAGTTCTCAGGGTGGCAGCCATCACGGGAGAGAGAGAACTCCTCAGCAAACTCTCTGATTTATATTCAATGTGCCATGGATGGTATGCAATAACCGTGTTGGCCAGTGTGGGTCAAGCACCCGGGTCTCACTCCTCCTCGTCCCCACACCTGGTGAGCTCGAGAACACTGAGACCTTGAAAATCACACACCATAGCTGGCTATAATGGAAATATTTTCACCAATTCAGACACTGGAGTCTTCTAAAAAGGCACTTTTCCCAGGCATTAGAAGAGACCTTACTGAAAAGTTAAATTACTGAAAGAGAAATTAGTCCTGTGTTGCTCAAACCAGGACATGGTATAACACACGTTTTGCGTTAGAGAAGTGCTAAACAGACAGTGCAGCCCAGGGCCTTTTGTTGTGCAGTGTTCGCTTTAAGGACAAGCACCATCACAGTATTTTTCCTAATGTGTAAAATCCCTTCTCCCTCCCTGCTGTTTGCAATAACCCTTTGGAAAGCTGGAAGGGCTCTCCGTTTCCTTCCCCGCTCACACGCGTGCGCTTGCGAGCCTCGCCAGCGCTGTTCGCCTGTTTGCATGGTGGGGGTGGGTGGGTGTTGTGTTTCTACTTTCCCAAGTCAAAGAAGAGTGTGTAGCATTTGTTTTGGAAACAAAACCACTTCTAGAGAATTACGTGGCCTCAGCAAACAGATCAGTACAAAACAGGTCGTGTGCTTTGGGCTGACTCTGAAGACTGTACACGATAGCCGTCTCCTTCCTCGCTTTATGGTTTCACGGCCATTGCATTTACCAAGGACTCTTAAGAAACCTTTGAAGGAGTAGTGTATCACCAGCTTTACTAGTCCTGCGGGACAGTCGAGGCGCTTAGCAGCTTTCCCCTGGTCAGCGCTGTGATTGCTGGGCAGGGTTTGAATCTTTTATGGGGGTAGAATATCCCCGCTCAGCCGAACGGGTAGGGTTTTTCATGCTAACTTTTCTTCAAAGCCTTTTGCGTTGGTGAGTATTAGTAAGAGGTTGTTGGTCATAGCTGTTGAGGGACACTCCAGACCTGACTTTCTTCAACTTCCTTTGTTACAAACAAATGTCTCCTGGAAAAAAAAATTGCCTTCTGCCTCCTTCCTTTAGCACTGGAGGAGCTGGATGGGAAGTAGGTAGCACTGCTGTTACAAGGAGCGCTTTCCTGTCTCTGCGTGGCACGGGGATCCTTCAGGCAGCTTTGATTCCTTCCTGCTCCACGACTTGCCGTGCTCACGTTGTGCTGGGTTCGTGCTGCGTTGTCCTTAGCTGCCGAAGTCGTCTTTAACAAGTATGGGACTCGCTGTCAGGTCTGGGGGAGCTTGGGAGGGACAGCATTGGCACCACGGGCACCTGTAAACAAATAAATGAGTGTTGTCTTTGGCCGTGGGATTTCTGGCCACCTTTCAAAGGCAATGAGATCATATTCACAGGACTGGGAATATAAATCCATCCAGGCTCTGCCACAGGTTGTGGAAAACCTTGAGTGCGGTGTCCTGGGGCTTAAAACCCAGGCAGAAATTGGCACGTTCCCTACACGCGCGCATCTTTGTGCCAGCGCGACTGCTTTGCTTGATGCGCGATGGGCTGGGGAGCGGAGTGGCTGGATATCAGCCGTTGGAGTCAAGAAGTCTTCACTTTCCCCATCAAACTTACAAACCGAGGGAGCCTGGGACAGTCCTGGAAACTCCCAAGTCATTCTCGGTCTAAGATTCCCAAAGCAAACCCTGCGGTTGTCTCTTCTCCCATTTGCTGTGCTTTTCCTCCCCTTTCCACACCCGCTGTGTTGCGTTGTAGCGTTGATTGCCAGATAACATATCCCACTCTGCGCTGGCTGTAACTTTACCACGGGGCACAACCCTGAACGAGGAGCCCGGCACGGCAAGCCGGACTGGCTTTCCAGCCATCCCGGTCTCAGGGTGATGGGGAAAGCTTTGAGGGCGCCTCTGCATTTGGTGTTGGTGGACTGGCTTCATGGTTTACAGCTAGGTATAGTACACGGGAGGAAAAAAACCCTTCACAATATGCAGATTTATTGCCACTACTTGCTCTGTAGGACAGATGGCTCCTGGAAGGAGGTCTGAGCCCCCCCAGTGCCGTTGGAAGCCCCAAGAGCTCGGTAGCTGGGGATTCAGTGGGGTGAATCCTAAACCCTCTTCATGCTGGGATGGGGACCTCAATCAGCTCACATACTTTCTAGCCAGTAAAAGTGCAGGGTCCCAAGTCATTCCAAAAGATTATTTAGGGTCGGATCTGTGCCTGAAATGAAAGGAGGGCTTTGAGTGCGGTCCAGTTTTGTCCGCACTGGCAGACCAAACCATCACAAACTTCTCAGCCTAAAGCATCTTTGGGCAGTACATACAGCTGCATCAGGAACACGGGTGCCTTCACAAGCCCACCCTGGCCTCTTGCTTCTACTGGGGTTTTCTGAGGAGCAATGAAAAAATGCAAAGCCTCAGTGCCCTTTCTTTGCCGGGAGCTGTGCTTTGCAGGGTTGACTCTAGGCTCCAGCATCATTTGGTAGAGAATTTGAGCCATAATAGTGGGTTTGTGATATACGCTGAAGGTACCGATGCTGTTACTGGAATAGGTGAAAAAGTTTGGGACCGACTGTCCTGTTTGTGTACCCACCTGGAGATGCCCTTTGCCTGGTCCCCATCACTGCCGTGTGGTTAATGGCTTCATCGTGACCGTTAAACGGAGAAGCGAGGGCACCAGACTGGCTTGCCCGGGAAGGTTGGCACATGAGGTTTCCCAGATCTGAGGCTGATCCCGAGCTTCTGGGTTGCCTTTCTTGCAGCACTTGCTTGCCCTGTGGCCGTCGTGTCTGCTGGGTTAAATGCTGCTGCTGCTTTTATGTGAAAAGTCTGATCGTACCCAGAAAGAGGGTTTTTTTAATAAAACAAACCAACCAAAAAAAAAAAAAA